>CAMRHE010001136.1:0-205085 GCA_947044405.1 Leptodactylus fallax
AGCAATGCCCAGTCAGGGGACATGGGGAGCGGTCTGTGAGGGAAAGGGGACATGGGGAGCGGTCTGTGAGGGAGGAGGGGGACATGGGGAGCGGTCTGTGAGAGGAGGGGACATGGGGAGCGGTGTGTGAGAGGAGGGGGACATGGGGAGCAGTGTGTGAGAGGAGGGGGACATGGGGAGCGGTCTGTGAGGGAGGAGGGGACATGGGGAGCGGTCTGTGAGGGAAAGGGGACATGGGGAGCGGTCTGTGAGTGGAGGGGACATGGGGAGCGGTCTGTGAGTGGAGGAGGACATGGGGAGCGGTGTGTGAGAGGAGGGGGACATGGGGAGCGGTGTGTGAGAGGAGGGGGACATGGGGAGCGGTGTGTGAGAGGAGGGGACATGGGGAGCGGTCTGTGAGGGAGGAGGGGACATGGGGAGCGGTGTGTGAGAGGAGGGGACATGGGGAGCGGTCTGTGAGGGAGGAGGGGGACATGGGGAGCCGTCTGTGAGAGGAGGGGGACATGGGGAGCCGTCTGTGAGAGGAGGGGGACATGGGGAGCGGTCTGTGAGAGGAGGGGGACATGGGGAGCGGTCTGTGAGAGGAGGGGGACATGGGGAGCGGTCTGTGAGAGGAGGGGGACATGGGGAGCGGTGTGTGAGAGGAGGGGATATGGGGAGCGGTCTGTGAGAGGAGGGGGATATGGGGAGCGGTGTGTGAGAGGAGGGGACATGGGGAGCGGTGTGTGAGAGGAGGGGACATGGGGAGCGGTGTGTGAGAGGAGGGGGACATGGGGAGCGGTCTGTGAGTGGAGGGGACATGGGGAGCGGTCTGTGAGAGGAGGAGGACATGGGGAGCGGTCTGTGAGAGGAGGGGACATGGGGAGCGGTCTGTGAGAGGAGGAGGACATGGGGAGCGGTCTGTGAGAGGAGGGGGACATGGGGAGCGGTGTGTGAGAGGAGGGGACATGGGGAGCGGTCTGTGAGAGGAGGAGGACATGGGGAGCGGTCTGTGAGTGGAGGGGACATGGGGAGCGGTGTGTGAGAGGAGGGGACATGGGGAGCGGTCTGTGAGAGGAGGAGGACATGGGGAGCGGTCTGTGAGTGGAGGGGACATGGGGAGCGGTGTGTGAGAGGAGGGGACATGGGGAGCGGTCTGTGAGAGGAGGAGGACATGGGGAGCGGTGTGTGAGAGGAGGGGACATGGGGAGCGGTGTGTGAGTGGAGGGGACATGGGGAGCGGTGTGTGAGAGGAGGGGACATGGGGGAGCCGTCTGTGAGAGCAGGCGCCTGTTTTCATGGATCTCTCAAACATTTCAGTGCATTGGGGAATCTGTGAAAACAGACAAAAACTAGGACGTGTGTGAATATCCCTCATTCAGATATAGTGACTGATTTCTGTGTGAATGTAGGCTTACGCTAGGTTCACACAGTGAAATTTTGGGAGGAATTTGAGTCGCAACCCATGACAGTTATTTTTTTAGGCAGTCCTCCCTTACACTACTGTCATGGGACACTTGATACTTCTCAATGACTGCTACAATCACATTTGTGACTTTATCACTGCGCTCCTTCTTCTGCTGTCATGGTTGTGATTTTCTTTACATCTTGTTTATTTCTCTTATATAGCGCCATCATATTCCGCAGCGCTGTACAGACATTGACAGTCACTGTCCCATATAGGGCTCACAATCTACCTTACCTATCAGTATGTCTTTGGAGTGTGGGAGGAAACCCAAGCAAACACTGATTGAACCTACGACTCCAGCACTGAAGGGCTAACCGCTGACCCCGCGCTGCCCTGTTTTGTACCTCTTGCACTTATCACCATCTTCTGCTTTAATTCTGGAACATTTTTTTAGTATTGTCATAACTTTTTATTTTTTTAATCATGTAATGATACGAGGCCTAGTTTTTTGCAAAACCAGTCATACATTTTTTAGGCATCATACCATTGCAGGTTATGTTTAGTTTATACTGTATGAAATTGCATAAAATACTGTTCTTTTTATTACCTTTTACAGTGTATTTATTTTTGTACTATTTTTTTTTTTTTTTTAAATCACCATAAATTCAAATTATTAACTTTTTTTTTCCCATTAGGTGCTATTTACTATTAAAAAAACCCGAAACATTACATTATGACCCTCTCATGTGTTAAAGGAGTTTTCCAGGCAAAAATTATTTTTTTAGAAAACGTCTGTTAGTGCTATTAATGGGTTAATAAGTGCACCCAAATACGTTTAGCAGTGTTTTGAGTGATTTCTGTGTTTCTCTGGGAGCTCCTGGCATCTTCTGCATTTGTTTACATGGTGTAGCTTCCTGCTAATGCAGGAATGCAATGCATTCTGGTAGTTGTAGGCTCTCACACTATCTCCCTCTCACTCCTCCCCTGCTTTCTTTCTAGCACCCCCTCTCTGTCTCCCTAGCTATTCCTCCCACTGCTAGCCCTTCCCAACTCACTCAGCCCACCCCTGTACCGCATTATACAGTATTTTATCTGTCTTCCTTCTGCGGGTAACAGCTCCTCCTCTTTTTTGACTGCAAGTGTGCAGCACTGTGCCGTAGCCTTCAATACATCTCTATTGCACAGGCTCCCAGCTTGGGCAATAGAGATGTAGTGTCGGCTTCAACGCTAAGCCAGGACTCTGGTTCTGTTGCGCATGCTCGTGATGACGTCAAGGAGGGAGGAGGAGCAGTTCCCCGCAGAAGAAAGCCTAGACAGGAAGAAGATAGGTATTCAAACCTTCAACACCTCCTGCCGCCTCCAACTCAAGAACATCCACCAAATCCGCTCCTTCCTCACCCCTGAAACTACAAAGATGCTAGTCCACACCCTCATAATCTCCCGCCTAGACTACTGTAACACCCTTCTCCATGGCCTCCCAGCAAACACCCTCACCCCCTCCAGTCCACCTTAAACTGTGCTGCTCGCTTAATACACCTCTCCCCCCGTTCTTCATCGGCTGCTCCCCTCTGCCAATCCCTTCACTGGCTACCCATCGCCCAGCGAATAGAGTTCAAAACTACTAACGCTGACATACAAAGCCATCCACAGCCTGTCCCCTCCATATATCTCCGACCTAATCTCCCGCTACCTGCCCGCACGTAACCTCCGATCCTCCGAAGACCTCCTACTCTGCTCTGCTCTTATGCGCTCCTCACACAATCGTCTCCAAGACTTCTCCTGTGCATCCCCCATACTCTGGAACTCATTACCAAGACACACAAGACTGTCCCCCACACTCACAAGCTTCAAGAAGGCCCTGAAGACTCACCTATTCAGGAAGGCCTACAACCTCCAATAACACTACTGTCACCACACCACCACCTGTACAGCCTCTCCCCCCACCTTCTGTCTCTATCCCTCTTCCCTCATAGATTGTAAGCCATTGCGGGCAGGGCCCTCTATCCCACTGTACCAGTTGCTCAATGTTTGTATTATCTGTTTTGTATATCTTGTGTACCGTATGTAAATCGCCAAATGTAAAGTACCATAGAATTAATGGTGCTATATAAATAAACAATAATAATAGTAATAGGTAAGTATGATGGAGTGGATGATTGGGGTGGGTTAATAGTAGTGACGATCCGTTTCCGAAAATGGGGAAGCGGATAGTCACCAAATTATCAGAAAATGTCCCTGGGATATGGGTAAATATACATTTTTGATTAATTATGTAATTTAGAAAGTAGGAGGGGGGAGGGTGTTTAGATTAGTGTAGGCTTTTATACAGTGCCTTGCGAAAGTATTCGGCCCCATTGAACTTTTCAACCTTTTGCCACATTTCAGGCTTCAAACATAAGGATATAAAATTTTAATTTTTTTTGGTGAAGAATCAACAACAAGTGGGACACAATTGTGAAGTGGAACGAAATTTATTGGTTATTTTAAACTTTTGTAAAAAACTGAAAAATCGGGCGTGCAATATTATTCGTCCCCTTTACTTTCAGTGCAGCAAACTCACTCCAGAAGTTCATTGAGGATTTCTGAATGATCCAATGTTGTCCTAAATGACTGATGATGATAAATATAATCCACCTGTGTGTAATCAAGTCTCTGTATAAATGCACCTGCTCTGTGATAGTCTCAGGGTTCTGTTTAAAGCGCAGAGAGCATCATGAAGACCAAGGAACACACCAGGCAGGTCTGTGATACTGTTGTGGAGAAGTTTAAAGCCAGATTTGGATACAAAAAGATTTCCCAAACTTTAAACATCCCAAGGAGCACTGTGCAAGCGATCATATTGAAATGGAAGGAGTATCAGACCACTGCAAATCTACCAAGACCCGTCCGTCCCTCTAAACTTTCATCTCAAACAAGGAGAAGACTGATCAGAGATGCAGCCAAGAGGCCCATGATCACTCTGGATGAACTGCAGAGATCTACAGCTGAGGTGGGAGAGTCTGTCCATAGGACAACAATCAGTCGTACACTGCACAAATCTGGCCTTTATGGAAGAGTGGCAAGAAGAAAGCCATTTCTCAAAGATATCCATAAAAAGTCTCGTTTAAAGTTTGCCACAAGCCACCTGGGAGACACACCAAACATGTGGAAGAAGGTGCTCTGGTCCGATGAAACCAAAATCGAACTTTTTGGCCACAATGCAAAACGATATGTTTGGCGTAAAAGCAACACAGCTCATCACCCTGAACACACCATCCCCACTGTCAAACATGGTGGTGTCAGCATCATGGTTTGGGCCTGCTTTTCTTCAGCAGGGACAGGGAAGATGGTTAAAATTGATGGGAAGATGGATGGAGCCAAATACAGGACCATTCTGGAAGAAAACCTGTTGGAGTCTGCAAAAGACCTGAGACTGGGACGGAGATTTATCTTCCAACAAGACAATGATCCCAAACATAAAGCAAAATCTACAATGGAATGGTTCACAAATAAACGTATCCAGGTGTTAGAAAGGCCAAGTCAATGTCCAGACCTGAATCCAATCGAGAATCTGTGGCAAGACATGAAAATTGCTGTTCACAAACGCTCTCCATCCAACCTCACTGAGCTCCAGCTGTTTTCCAAGGAAGAATGGGCAAGAATTTCAGTCTCTCGATGTGCAAAACTGATAGAGACATACCCCAAGCGACTTGCAGCTGTAATTGCAGCAAAAGGTGGCACTGCAAAGTATTAAGTTAAGGGGGCTGAATAATATTGCACGCCCCACTTTTCAGTTTATTTTTTACAAAAGTTTAAAATAACCAATAAATTTTGTTCCACTTCACGATTGTGTCCCACTTGTTGATTCTTCACCAAAAAATTAAAATGTTATATCTTTATGTTTGAAGCCTGAAATGTGGCAAAAGGTTGGAAAGTTCAAGGGGGCCGAATACTTTCGCAAGGCAATGTAGTTGTCCCGGACAACCCCTTTAAAGCTAACTACGTAGTGAAACACAGCACATTTGATTTTTTTTTATACTACGTTTTTCTCGCCATTTTTCTTCCTCTATTGACTTTATAGAGAAAACACATCTGATTCTGCAGCTTAATGAAATCTCATTCACTTTGCTGATACTGTAAAAGGCGGTATCTTTTTCTGCTGCATTTCTGCAACGTGGGGACTTAGCCTAAAGGGGGTTTTCTAGGTCTTAGGGCCGGTTCACATCTGCATTCGAGATTCTGTTCGGGGGAGTCCGCTTGGGGACCCCCCGAACGGAAACCTATACACATAAAAAAGCGGTTTACCTGGGAAACCCGCGGACCCCATAGACTATAATGGGGTCTGTGTTGTTTCCACACGAAGCAAGCGGAGAGAAAAGCTGCAAGCAGCACTTTTCTCTCCGCATGTTTCGTGTGGAAACCACACGGACAATGGGTTTTAGGATTTAGGTCAGGGCTCATAGAAGGCCACTTCAGAATAGTCCAATGTTTTCCTCTTAGCCATTCTTGGGTGTTTTTAGCTGTGTGTTTTGGGTCATTATCCTGTTGCAAGACCCATGACCTGCGAATGAGACCAAGCTTTCTGACGCTGGGCAGCACATTTCTCTCTAGAATCCCTTGATAGTCTTGAGATTTCATTGTACCCTGCACAGATTCAAGACACCCTGGGCCAGATGCAGCAAAGCAGCCCCAGAACATAACAGAGCCTCCTCCATGTTTCACAGTAGGGACAGTGTTCTTTTCAAGATATGCTTCATTTTTCCATCTGTGAACACAGAGCTGATGTGCCTTGCCAAAAATTTCAATTTTTATCTCATCTGTCCATAGGACATTCTCCCAGAAGCTTTGTGGCTTGTCAACATGTAGTTTGGCTAATTCCAGTCTGGCTTTTTTAAGTTATTTCTAATAATAATAATAATAATAATAGTCCTTTAATAGTCCCACAATGGGGAAATTCAGTGTGTTACAGCAGCAAAGAAAAGCAGATACAAATACAAATTGTACAGAAATGTTTCAAGGTGAGAGGCATTACATTAATAGCAGACAGACAGATAGGAAGTAGCAGAGGAGGGGGGGGGGATTTAACAGGCAGAGAGATATTTCGGTTCTCTGTGTGTAATGATCTCTGCTTAGGTCGGTGTTGGTTGTACAGCCTAACTGCGGTGGGGAGGAAAGACTTCCAATAGCGCTCCTTCTCACACCTAGGGTGGAGCAGTCGGTCACTGACAGTACTGCTCAGTGCGATCACAGTCTCATGCATGGGATGGGACTTCTTCTGCATGGAGCTCACCACGGACAGTATCCTTCTGTCACCCACCACCTGCACTGGGTCCAGTGGGCTCCCCAGGACAGAGCTGGCCTTTCTAATCAGCTTGTCAAGTTTATTTCTGTCCCTGGTTGATATACTGCTCCCCCAGCAGGCCACTCCAAAGAAGATGGCTGATGCCACTACCGAGTTGAAGAAAGTTCTAAGAAGTGCCCCCCGGATTCCAAAGGCTCTCAGTTTCCTAAGCAGGTAGAGCCTGCTGTGGCCCTTCCTGTACAGGGCCTCCATATGATCTGCCCAGTCCAGCTTATTATTAAGGAGCAAACCCAGGTACTTATAGGTGTTCACAATCTCGATGCCCGTCCCCAGGATGTCCACTGGTTTAGGAGGGCTTCTGCCTTTGCGGAAGTCCACCACCATCTCCTTGGTCTTCCCCGCGTTAATCTTCAGGTGGTTCTGGTGGCACCAGTCCACAAAATCCTGGTTCAGTTCTCTGTACTCCCTGTCATCATCATCTGTGATGAGACCCACTATTGCAGAGTCGTCAGAATACTTCTGTAGGTAGCAGCTGGATGAGTTGCACCTAAAATCTGCAGTGTACAGTGTGAAGAGGAAAGGGGCGAGAACCGAGCCCTGAGGTGCCCCCGTATTACAGATCACGGTACCTGACACACAGTCTTGGGCTCTCACGTATTGAGGTCGATTTGTGAGGTAGTCTAGGATCCAGTTGGAGAGGTGGTGGTCCACTCCAGCAAGGCCCAGCTTGTCCCTCAATAACCTGGGCTGTATGGTGTTAAAAGCACTGGAGAAGTCAAAGAACATTATTCTCACTGTGTTCCCTGGTTTCTCCAGGTGAGACAGAGCCCTGTGCAGAAGATGGATGATGGCATCATCTACCCCAATGCCCGGCCGATAAGCAAACTGGAGGGGGTCCATAGCGGGGCTCACTAGAGGGCGGAGATGTGTGAGAACCAATCTCTCCAAGATCTTCATCAGGTGGGATGTCAGTGCTACAGGTCTGTAGTCGTTGAGGTCCATAGGGTGGGGTTTCTTTGGAACTGGTACCACACAAGAAGATTTCCATAATTCAGGGACTATTTCCTGCCTCAGGCTCATATTATACATATATGTAATTATACCACACAGCTGGTCCCCGCAAGTCTTAATTAGCCTTGCACTGATGTCATCTGGCACTGCGGCTTTCCTCGCCTTGATCTTTTTCATCTCCTTCCTCACCTGGGCCCGTGTGAAGGGTGACCATTGTGGGTTTTTCTTTCATTCAACGAGGGGGTACCAACAATTTTGTCCACGTCTGTATGTAGAAGTGATGACAGGACACTAAGGCTAGGTTCACTTGCCTCTTATTGAGGTGAATGGGAGTGGGAAATCTTTCTGTTGCCAGCAGCGAATTTGGCATGGCAGGCCCCGCTGCAAACTCCGCTGTGTGAACTTACACTATGAGCTGTGTAGATGGCCACTCCATGATACGCAGATTTGCAGCGGGAGGAAGACATTATGTGATGTGTGTATTGAGAGACATGGGTAACATTACTCACAGGCTGTAGTCATGTGATAGCGGATACTTATACTCTCCCTGGCAGTGCCAGTGGTAATAACAGGGGACACAGACACAGGATGCTGCAGTAATAATCTTTATTGAGGGCTGAGCTATGTGGTCAGTGACAGTGGAACGTACGATAACAAGTCTACATTATATTCTCATCCTTTACACTCACTGTACACTTGCGCCCACATGGCAGCTGTTGTGCTGTACAGATGCGGTCTTGGCAGGAGCAGCAGTGAACACTACGTGCCCCGGGGGAGGGGAATGGGGGACTTCTCATGTCTGTACAATGTAGATGAGAGGGATGTATTGTAGAACGCAACTCAGCAGCCGACAGAATATAATACAACGACAGAAGGAACACTCTCCATCCTCATCGTGTCTTGTTCTTCTCACCCATGATGCTGAATGCAGACACCTCATCCCCCAAAGTAGTGCAAAATATAACAAATATGAAAAAAAAAAAAAACTATCCTTTAAGAAAACCGGCGTTCGTTGCGGAGCACCAGCTAAGCGATATATGGCACATTAGATAGGTAGAAGGTTATTGTAACACTTCCTTAAAGGTGCATTCTCCGGACTGTAGTAATACAATAATACAGACTAAGCTACTATACCACCTAACTATGCAAAAATAACCCTGAAAAGATTCAAAACAAAATGGCAGCCTAGACATGGAAAAATACAATGCAGCGCCTTTAAGATGATAAAATGATGTGACCTTAAATGTGATCTATAAATATGTTACGTAAAAAAAGAAGACAAACATAGTATATTGCAAGGTGATAGAAAGATGGCGGACGAGGCGGGGCTCTGGGGCCCATTGTTCCGGGCTGCCATACAGTATGTCTCAGGATTGTCTTTAACTGCTCCGCGTGAATGCGCCTTTAAGGAGGACTGAACTCCATGTCTGCGAGCAGCACAGTCCTGCACCACGGCCGGAGGCGACTTATTACCTTAACAGTCACTTAAATAGAACAGCAGGCGCTAGCGACCGTTTCGGGAGGTCCAGACCCCATCGCGCCTCGGAGGGCAGTATAGCAGTCACTTTATATAAATATCTTATGTACAGGACACCAGACGCCTCCTGCTCACTGAAGGTTTCCTGCGGCGTCAGGCAATACACAAAAATAAATAATCTGCACAGCTTCGCCGTCCGCTCCTGTCCGCTTGTGCGACTTACAGGACAGGGAACTCGGAGGCAGCAAGAGCTGCAAGAATTGGCACATAGGAGAGGGCCCGGTCTGGGTTCAGCTGCCCTCCTCTGTAGAGCGGGTCTCCGACTTCAGCTTGACAAACTCCCGGGCAACCTCGTCATTGGTCCTTTGGGAAAGTATGCGCAGGATGGTCAGTCCGGTTTCATCCATGTGGACGCGGCGTCCCAGCGGACACCAGCACGCACAGCTGCCCTTGTCAGCAATGTCCCGCAGCTGAACCACTGCTATTCCCAACACGTGGTCTTCACGGGCAAAGCAATAATCCTTCACACAAACCTGAAGCTCGTAGCACTCCGGTCCGTCCTCATTACCCAGAATACTAGAGGGAGGGAGACAAGAATTAGTCACATAAATATGTACTATATGTACTCACAGGGGCGGGCACTATATAGCATGACAATATGGAAATACTGCCAATGAATTCAATGCTACAGTCAGGACATTGTGCCCTATTGAACGAATACATTACATTCTCAGTGATGTAATCCGTCTCTAATGACAGACTGCTGTGGTTTCATTTTGAGTGAATGGATAGGATACAATCTCAATGATGTCATCAGTCTATTGTGAATCTATACTCTGCATTCTTAGTGATGTCATCAGTCTCCCGTGAACAGATAGACTGATGACATCACTGAGAGTGCAGCATATCTGTCCACTAAAGATTAATGACATCACTGGAATTGCAGCCTATCTATTCAGAAGACAATGATGATTTCACTGAGAATGCAAACATAGAGCCTATAGATTTCTGATAGGTTGCAATCTCAGTGATGTCATCAGTCTATAGGAAATGGATAGGCTCTATGTTTACATTCTCAGTGAAATCATCATTGTCTTCTGAATAGATAGGCTGCAATTCCAGTGATGTCATTAATCTTTAGTGGACAGATATGCTGCACTGTCAGTGATGTCATCAGTTTGTGATGAACTAATAGGCCTAATTATTGGTAATATCAACATTGTCTAATGAATGGATAGGGTAAATTCTCAGTGATTTCATCAGTCTCTAGTGAATGGGTAGGCGGCATGCTCTTGTGATATCAGTCTGTAGTGAATATATAGGTTGCATGCTCAGTGATGTCATCAGTCTCTAATGATAGACAGCATTCTTAGCGATGTCATCAGTCTATGATGCACTAATAGGCTACATTTTTGGTGATATCTAGGACTGTGGAGAGGGAGTCAAAGTCATAGAATCAGAATTGAGACTAATTTTGGGTGGAGTCAGAGTTGGGAAAAAAAAAGTTACTGACTGACAAATTATATTATACAATTTTTAATATTGTATAATTAGTTTGTTACATATTTACTATCATAGGAATTCAATCACTGTTTTTTGTTAATAAATTTGAGGAGCTTTACTGTTTTTGACTGACCACGACTGTTAGCCAATTATGAAGGAGTTGTAGTAGGAGAAGTAGTCGGTTGGCTGTTGGTTTGGTCTAGCGACTCCATAGACCTGGTGATATTATCAGTTTCTAATGAATGGACAGAGGGGTATGCTCTGTGATATCATCAGTATCAAGGGAATGGATAGGCTGCATTCTCTGAGGTCACTTCTCATTGATGACATCATTATACTCACAAGTGAAATGTTTCGTTGTACTTGGGGGCCCAGTTGTTGCTCTTTGATTTAGTGGTAAACTTCCGCTTCTTATCGCTCTGGTGAGGACCGATCATGGTGACCTCCACAAATGGTCGGAACATTCCAGTTGTCTGCCATTTCAGGTCATTTGCTGCCACCACTGTAGGAAAAGCAAACACCAGTTTAATAGTAACCTACAAGGTGACAGATATATTGATGATGTATTTAATTATGAACAGAGTCAGGGAAAATCGCATATCATTTTTATTAATGGTTACCACAGGAGATCATGGAAAACTTCAAAATGGCAGCGTTTCTGCTAGACACAGATAGGACTGGCCACAGAGGACAGGGTTCTTTGTGGTGAAGTATGAACCACTGGTGGACCTTGAAGAGTGGTCAAGCCACCCTTGTACACCAAAGGGGGCCTAAACCTGGCCATACACCAAAGATGTATATTGGCCAAACCTACTTATTTATATAGGACCGGTTAACCATATAATGTGTATGAAGTCCTCCTGACTCCCCCGGAGGCAGACGTCCATGGGTAGCACGTGCTAGAGTTCCACATGCCCTATCCTTAAATTTTTCGGGAGGAGGTAAGCAGCTGCCAAGTGAACCTAGTAGTGGCTCATTCCAACTCTCCTCATTCAGAACACATGTACGCTTGTGTATGGGGTCACACGGATATCTGATGTGTATGACCAGCCTTATGAAACAGTCTCACAGGTCTAGAGAAAAAGTCACCAACCTTCAAGTCTTTTCCCTAAGCTGCCTGAGAAAGCACAGAACACTATGCAGAGCTTATCGAGCGGAAGGACGACAACTGAAGGATTTCCCTCAAAATCCATATCCTTGGTGCTCATCTTGATAAACTTGAGGAGACCACAAGCGGATACTTTGAGTAGCAAGGCGAGCATTTTCTCAGGATATACCGGACATTGACAGTGCACACAGTGTAAGTATGACCTTGTATGTACTGGGAGCTGAGCGGACAGTGCTGGCAATGATAAGTAGTATTACGTCATCCCGTACCTTTTACCGTCACCTTCTGTTCTCCGGTCCCTGGGTGTGTGAACAGGTCTATCTGTATGGACACCTCCCCCACAGGATCATCCACACCAGAGCCTAAAAGAGAGAAAGGTTGTATAGTAAGACAAGCCTGGTGCCGCTGCAGTTTGGTAGCGGATCTTCAGCAGTGAGTACAATATGCGGATTTATGTCCCTGTAGCTTATACAAACCTCATTTACAGTGTTACTATGCATACATGATAAGCACCTAAATAAATGCTAATCTACACTGATCTTATGCTCTATTCACATCCAAAGCCGCATTCAAAATTTTGAATCCAACAACTTAACACTCAGGATAGTATAGCTGAGATTCCCTAAAGGGTTTGTACCGTTAAGGACACTTATCCCCTGTTCAGTGAATAGGGTGTAAGTGTTGGATTGCTGAGGGTCCGACTACCAGCCCCCCTAGCGATCAGGAGGAAAAGGGACCGAAAGTCCTGCTAAAGCCTCCTTGTGAATGGAGGGCCAGTGCGCTTGCGTAACTGATTCACTGGTATGAGGCTGCGGACACTGCCGGAGATTACAGTCCTGTCAGCCCCATAGCAGTGAATGGAGTGTTGAGTATCCGAGCACACTGGCCCTCCATTCACAAGGAGGCTTTAGGGGGACTTTTGGTTCTCCATTCTCCTGATCGCTGGGGGACATAGTAGTTGGACTCCCAACGATCGGACATTTATCCCCTATTCTTAGCGGCACAACCCCTTAAAATGTAGTTGTCCAGGAATATAAATAAATTGCTGCTTTATTCCAGAAACAGCGCCATGTATGTCCACTGGCTGTGTCTGGTATTGCAGTTCAGTTTCGCAGACGTGAATGGGCATGAGTTGCTACACCACAGAAAACTTGTGGACAGGCATGTTGTGATTTTTGAGAGAAAATTGCCGTGTTTTCCTAATCCCTACCCATCCCTTTAATACACTGCGCCCAGTTTCATTAGATTTGGGAGCACTGCCCAGGTATTGGTGTAAACCTCCTGCTGCACAACACTGTACTCTCCGTGCAGATCTTAGTTCTCAGGCTGTAAGGCCCTACAAGAGTCCACCAAATCTGTGACTACAGCTCTAGTGGTGAATGAAGTATAAGCAATGATAAAACTCACTCAGTTAAAGGGATTGTCCACGATTTGAAAAACATGGCTGCTTACTTCAAAAAATGGCACCGCATCCATTTATAGGTTATGGCTGATACTTCAGTGAAGTGCCATTGAACTGAATGGGACAGAGATGCCAACACAACATGTGGACAGGTGCAGTGCTGAGAAAGAAGCCATGTTTTTTTGATTGTGGACATGCCCTTTAAAGAGGTTGGGCTACAATGTAACAATCACCAATCTACAACAGACTGAAATGTTACGTATCTATCTCCATGTAGAGAGGTATCACATGTGGGACCACTGCTCCATATAAACAGAGGACAGGGGACCCCCGCTGCCCTTATAGAAGGGGTCGCAGCAATCAGACCATTACCACCAAACCTGTGCATAGGTGATACATACTGTTTTTGGATTAAACCCTTTATGTACATAAAATGTGTGATATGCTACTCATAAGGAAAGCTGTGGTCCCGCATAGTCCTCGGCAGGAGACGGTCCCTTATCTTTGGCTTCTTATTGAAAATGAGTCAGACGCCGACTACCATGAAGAGCCGTGGGACATGAGAACATAAGACGACGTCTACAGTCATTTACACACCACGTGATCCTAGCAAAGGATTCCCAGGTACACGAACACCCAACAGTGGACACACAAGAAACCCACAGCAGGAGACACAGATTACTAGCGCTACAGACACTAAGGAACTACTACTTCCAGCATACCTAGGCCACAGACCTAAAGGGGGTTTCTGGGGTAAATATATTGATGACTAATCCTAATAATAGTTATCAATATCAGGTTATTGGGGGTCCAACACTCAGCACCCCCGTTGATCAGTTGTTCTCAGTAGCTGACAGACAGACAAAGCAGGAAGCAGACAGCTCCGTTCTCTCTGTAGTGGCCACATCAGGTACTGCAGATCAGCTCCTATGAACTTGAATGGGATGCTAAGCTGCAGTGACTATGAGGCTTTCCCACCCGGTTAGACCAATGTTAGCGAATACTGACAGATGATGTCGCACATCTTTGGCACAAGAAGGGACCGTGTGCCAAATTAAGACCCGTCTACACCAGAAAACTGGTGGAGATTGGTTAGTAAATCCCCCCCTTTATGTTATTTTTTAATACATTACTTATTAGGGTACATGTGCGCAGAAATATATGTGCAAAAATCTAAGGCTACCCATTTGTTTTTCCCTGTTAATTGGGAATAATCTACATGTGTCACCTATGGTTGCTGCGGCAATAATTAACAATACTTTTTCTGCTTGGATTCCAATTGAAAGCAATGGGGCACAGATTTGATGTGGATTTTGGTGATAAAATCCAGATAGAAAAAAAAGACTGTGTGAACATGCTCTTATACTCTAGAGCTGTAAACATGATTCCACTGGTTGTTATTGGAAACAGTGACCAAGCTAGCTAACCCACAGCCCTGGAAAAGATTAGGCTGACCTCCTGTAATATTCTCCTGTACCGCCTGTATATAGGATTTCCTACACCAGATGACTATATGGCACCTGGTGTATAGAGGGCTGTGGAGTCAGAGTCGTGTAGTTGGAATTGGGACCAATTTTGGCTTTAGTCAATAAAAAGTTACCAACTCAGAACCGTCCTCAAAGCAAAATTATTTTTAATTAATTATATTATACAATTATTAAGATTAGTTTATTAAATATTTACTTTCAGAGGAATCAATCACTGGCTTTTTAATAAATTACTGCTTCTGACTGACCATGGCTGTCCGCCATTTATGAAGGAGTCGGAGCAGGAGTCAGACTGTGGAAAGATATTGTAGTCGTAGTCAGTGGTCTGGCCTACCTCGGTATATAAACCTGGCACTGTCAAGCAGGAAAAGAGAGAGTGTTGAGACCCTGCTGAAAAACGGGGTCCAAGAGATCAGACCCCACCACTGATCATAAAGTGATGTCATATCCTAGAGATACGCCATCATTTTATGAGATGGGAATATCCCTTTAAGTAACAGCGTGAGGGGTGATGAGGAGGAGGTCTCTAGTATATAAGTGGAGAGGAGCCTATGCAGGATGTGATTGGTCTTTCTACAGCACATACAACGATACTGACACACATACCCTTCTCGGGGCGAATGTCCTCATTAGCCGTATACCTAATACCCTTCCCATCATGCACTGAGACATGAACGCAAGAGACAGCAGGTGAGAGAAGAGGAAGAGAGAGTTATACAAAGACAAAGCACAGGAGATTGACAGGTGAAGACAACAACATGCTTTACAGAGACCGACTGTCCTCAACAGCAGACACAACCGGATCCACAAACCTATGGAGAGCTATCCTCTTCTGAAAAGTGGTTGAAACAGTTTCTTATTTATATCTGTTTCTGGAAAAGCTGAATGATAATCAATATTACTGCTATTATGCCAACTCACTCAGCTTTCCCAGACTCCAGAGTGGTAGTTTGCTTTCAGAGTGCCACTATAAAGAGGTTAGGCCATAAACTGTTTGTCTCAGAAAAACACAAATTCTCAAAAAAAGAAAAACCTCCTCCATATTGGACATGATTTACAGTGATGTCACTACAAATGCAATGACCAAGTATTGGCATCCTGTCATCAGGTTCTTACGCCACCAAGTACTGCAGAGGCAAAATGTTGTAAAATTTCAAATACTCCTGTTTCCTCCCACACTCCAAAGACATACTGATAGGGAGTTTAGATTGTGTGCCCTATATGTCTGTAAAAGTGCTGCAGAATAGGATGGCGATATATAAGTAAGCAAAATAAATAATCGCTCTAGGATATTTTAGGGTATGATCACACAGCGGAAAATACGCCTGCGATCTAGCTGTGACAGGAGGCTGATGCAAGACATCGACATACTGATAAATGGGCCTAAACATCAGGGAGTCTTGAGCTACGGAATCTGCAGCAAGATCTAACAGGACGCTGATTTTTTTCCGCGTCCTGCTGCGATCACTGCCTCCCATTGAAAACAATGGGAGGCAGATTCTGGACGTAGAATCCACCCCCAAATCCGCGGCAAATTCTGTCGTGTGAACATACCCTTAGATATCCCCTTTAAGTAACTCATCATAAAAACAGCTAAGGCTCCATGCACGTCAGAGTTTGTCATCCGAGCAGGGCATCCGATGGTCCATTCTGTTCCAATGACAATACTGTATCATTGGAACGTATTCGAAGCCCCCATAGAGATAAGTGCAGCCCGCGACATTGGCATGCAAACTCCGTAATGTGCATGGGGTCTCTTTACTTCAGAGTGTTGATCAATCCACTGACCAGCAGAGGGCGCAGCTATGCAGCAAATCTTAGATTCCCGGTAGTGCCATGTACAATACCTTGCGCTGTCTGGGTCTGCACAAATGTTTTGATGAGTGTATCTGTGGTCTGTGTGTACAGAGACAAGGCGTAGCGCAGAGACTGTAAGTCTGGGCTTTTCTCCAGGAATGTCTTCTTAAGGCCGTTTCCTCCTGCATGGAAGTATTGCTGGAAAGTAGGAAGAAGAGATGCTTAAGAGACGTGTTGTATCCCGATAGAGAGGGGGATGCCAAACCAAAATCCTAATACATCCCTCTCTCAAACACAAGGCTTATGCTCCCATATTTCTATGGGGCGGTAGGGTATAAGGCTCATGTGCTGTGCCCTCCACAGACCCCACAAATGTAGCGGAGGATCCATAGAACAACCCTGGAGCACAAAGTGTAAACTGCAAATACGTCTATGTGAGGACGGAGTGATCATACCTTGATGGTGTCCAGAGCCAGGTCCATTACAGCGCACTGCTTTGGGGTTAGACTGCGGGTCTCTTCTCTCACCATGTGATCCTGTAAGGACAAGTGGACTTCTTATTTCTTTGCATGTGCCAGTCTCATTTTCCTTTCACTTCATACTGACTACAAGATGACTGTGATAATAATATACGTTGACAACACAAGCCAGGAGCCAAAAGCTGTAAGCGCACTGCGCACAGGCTTCAGTGGTGCAAATCTGACTCAGAGTGCAGACACCATTCTGAGCCACAAGAGGGCACCAGAGAACAATATACACTATACATGCCCAGTCTTCTGTACACGTAACTTTATCATATACTGCATACTGTGTTTCAGCTTCTCAACATTTGTAAAATCTTTGCTTGTTGTCAGTGACTGGAATTATTCATACTTTACATCCAGAGGCTGAAAACCAGGGTTATGATATTCTGACACAGTTGCTGGTTACGTTATAATGTATCGGAGCTTTCTCTTGTAATTAAAGACACACACACATATATTATATACACACATATTATATATACAGAAAAATAAATAAATAAAAAAAATTATATATATATATATATATATATATATATATATATATATATATATTTTTTTTTTTTATTTAAATTAAAAAATATATATAAAAACACACACACTACATACATTGTGTGTATATAACACACACATATATATTAGTGTATATGTATATTTAGTAGTGCACCATACATACACATGGGTGACAGTAAACATGTAGACCTATACCATGTGACTGCAAAAAATGACGCGGTCATGTGACTATCCACAGTGCAATGCGGGACAGACGCTATGCAGTCTGGTTGAACACGCAGCATGCAGGAGGCAGGGACACGGCACAAGCAAAGCTACGAGACATCCAGGTCATTGCACCGTACCTTAAGCTTTGATAACTGGCCCAGCTCCTTGGCTGCACTGAAAATCAACTGAGTTCCCTGAAGTAGCAGGGAGGAAAGAAAGGAGAGAAAATGGATTATTTACACAGGATTCCCATCATCAAAGTAAAGCTTGGAAAAGTACGTCAGGCCATAGATATGACTGGGCACCCAAAAATATGGCTGCATAATAGAATAAAACAAAAAAGGGTAAAGTAGGTAATAGACCATGCCATGTGGTATTGCCTGGCACTTCTGGATCTCAGGGGCAAGTTCTCAGTGCTCTAAAGTGGCAACTAACAGTAATGATAGAAAACAGCAAAACCGTACATGCGCAATCCTGCCATATAACATACATGCAGGTCATAGCCAGGAGGAGCGAGGGATGAAGGCCCAGAAGGCTGATGTGATGGTTCAGATAATTGGTACTTACTAAAATATAATTTCCAGTTAGGCTATGTTCACATCTGCGTCGCAGTGTCTGCCTGAAATCGTGCACACATGACTTTTTCATCTGGTGCTTTCAGTTTAAAAACAATGGACATCCGTCGGACTCCATTATAGTCAATGGGGTTCATTGGGCTCTGTATGTGTCTGCTATTTTAATAGTCCACCTACCCGTTGTTCTGGTCCTCGACCAGACCAGACCAGACTAACGGACAGCCCGGTGCTAGTGTGATCCTAGCATAGGTATGTGCATAAGAAAGTTTCTTAAAGGGGTTGTGCTAACACTCATCTTAAAGGGATTGTTCTGTTAAGGACACTTATTCACTATCTACAGATTCTGCAGCTCCAGTTAATGGAGCGTCAGTCACACAAGCGCACTAGCTGTAGGGGGACCCCCCAGTGATCGATCACTTATTCCCCATCCGACGCCTGGATTACTGTAGGACATGCATACTCCTCTTGTATCCAATCTCCTTTGCTTTCCATTATACTCTATGTAATACTGCATCAGTCAGACACAGGTCAGACAGTGACCAGGTGAGGACCGTCACGGTGAGGGGGGTGCAGAGCCAGGGGTAATGACGTTCTGGTTGACACGGGTAAATGCATGTAGCCAGGGTAATCCCAAGGGGTTTTCATCTGTGGTTGCATGAGATGAGCCACATAAAGGGTTAGACACAAGGTCTTTGGGGGTAAAATTGTGCCTACTGCACAAATATGGGGGTGAGGAGGGCAAGGGTCCCCCATACTTACCGTCTGATGACAAAAGAAGTCCCCCAAAAGGAAATGGGAAAATAAAAATCAGTTAGAGAAATGGAGAACGAGTTTTACCTCAAAGAGGGGATGCACCTTAAAATCTGACTGTGATCGGTTCTGGATTACGGTACAGGCGCACTGCTCAGGATCAGCTCATGTACCTGTCATCCCTATAGAGCCTTACTCTTTAGAGCTGTGGCCCTGTGCAATCTATGAACCTGCAAACATCTCCCCATATCTCAGCTTCCTAAAACCTTGACGTGTGGCACACAGGATATTGGAGGCACACAAGATATTCACAGCTGAATTTTCAGGTTTAGCATGTCTATCACTAGTGAAGATCAATGCGTCCATTGATTTTAGAGCAAACCATATGAGTGTAAAGTTCTCCTATGTGACACCTTCAGCGCAGACAATGTGGGGTGAAGCGCATCATATACGATCACAGGGGGCAGCTGCGCTTGTCACTATCCAGCAGTTTTGGTGATGGAGTCAGTCAGTGGGGAGAACATGTCAGCTGTGCCGCAGCATTTTCCAGGAGGCTGGAAAAGATATGTCAGGAACACCTGGGCTAACAGTAACCCCTCATGTGCTGCTGTTCGGACCTCCTCGGTCTAATGCAAAATCTTTACCTGGACTCCTGTCGGGCACCAGAGCCTGGGTGTGACCTCTGCACCCCATGTCCTGCTGCAGCTTTATTTATGATTCTGACACTTACCGACTGGTCTGTGAGCGGAGGCAAGACGATCATCTTCTCCATTGTGTTCATCACCACCCTCCAGAGTTCTTTCAGGACCCGCTTCAGCACAGTCTTCTCGCACACGGTGGCGAATAAAGTCAGACTGCAGACAACAAAACACCCAATCAGAAAACAAAACCAGTGACGTCTAATACAAAGGGTACACAGGTGCCCAGAGGCAATGAAAGCTGCTTTCTCACTATCTATAGAGGTGACTATTTCACAACTTCTGCCAACTCAAGCTCTTTCCACACTTTATTAGGCTCCCTGCCACTGATTCCGGTACAGTTGGAGTTTTCTCTCTCACCCCCACCATACCTGAGCAATCAGTGCAGTTAGTCTCGGTGCCTGATAGGCTATTTAGTCTCCCTAATGTCAAGTGTATGGTGTCAGACAGAAGCAGGCAAGGAGCATGACTCAAGAGCTTTTACACTGCCTGCCTCTGGTTGGAGTGCTGAGTCACACGCCCTTGCCTAGTTGAGCTTGACCCTGCCCACTTGACACAGAGTCTAGTTAGCATATCAGGCACCGAAATTGCACTTATTAATCAGGAATGGCGATGGCTAGAGAAAAAATTCCAACTGTGCCAGAATCAGTGGAGAGAAGTCTAATAAAAGATGGTGGAGGTGGTGAAAAGTCCTCCATAAAGGAAAAAAAAAATAAAAGAAAGTTTCTCACTGTGAATTATTCACTATTCAGAATCCACTCATCTGAGTGGTTGTCTAACAACAGGCTCCTCCATCAGAGGTGACCTCCCTGGATCTCCATGCGTGGCCCTGTACTGACACTGAGGCAAAAGGCATAACATTTACCCTGCTCACCACTGGTTATACCTCCATCATTCAATGGCTCTTCTCTATGGTCTTGCCCTTTCCTTGCAGAGTCTTCCTCTTCATTTTTACATACTTTAACTTTAAAGGATAAACTGACTGAACACAGAATTATTTCTCACTTACTTCCCATCCAAGAAGTCCATCAGGGGGCGTAGTACATTGTCTGCGTCCTGCGCTACTGTGTTTCTAGCGTTGGCAGGTACGTTCCCGGTGCCCTTTACGTGGACGAGGATCTCTGACATCTGCTTAATACATTCATCAATCCTGAACTGGAAACTGAGAAAACATGACAAAAACAAGATGTAAGGCAGGGACAGTAGAGGCAGCCAGGACCCGCCTGCACCCTGCTATGTACCCACACAGACGCTAGTTACATAGTCACACGATGCTGGGCAGCCCACGTGGGCGATCAGTCTATGTGCTGGGCAGACACCCGAGTGTTCACCTCATTGCTCCCTCTTTGCTGGGATATTTTATGGCGTTTATCCCTGACCCAAAGCAGAAGCAGCAAGTGTCCTCATTAAACCTTCATGTCAGCCTTGATCTTAACCATCCACATGGGTTAACACAGCCATAAATATATCACGTCCTCCAGGATTAAAATCACACAGACGCCACAGGGTGCAGCGCCAAGTGGGAGTAAAGCCTTGTGATCCAGACTAAGAATAATGCAAACTGTCCTCAGTAACATCACTTAAGGGGTTCTCTGAGCTAAAATATATTGATAATCTAAAGAGAGGTCTGTAATATCCGACCTGTGGGCTTCTGACACTCGCCACCTCCATCGATTAGCTGTTTCAGCACCTGATACACAGAGAATGGAACAAGAAGCAGACAGCGCTGTTTCTGTGTAGTGGCAGAACTGAGTCACTGCAGCTTAGGTGCCATTCAAATAAATGGGAGCTGATCTACAGAACCTCGTCTGGCCACTATACAGAGAATGGCGCTGTCTGCTTCCTGCTCCATTATCTGTGTATCAGCTGTTCTCAGCAGCTGATCGGTGAAGGTTTTGAGTGTAAGACCCCCACTGATCTGATATTGATGACCTATCCTTAGAATAGATCAGCAATTTTTTAGCCCACCACCCACCAGTCACCCATATACCATTCCCATCATACACCTATGCCCACTGATCTGCCAATGACACATAAAATGTAGACATTCCTGTGTCGCTTGAAATCCCGGTCTACCTTAGTACTGAGTACTTGTTAGTATTAATATATGTCTCTTACTTTTATAGCACTAACATATTCTACAGCCCTTTACAGATAGTGTCACTCGCTGTCCCATGTAGAGCTCACAATCTATAATTGGTGGGTGACCCAAAACTTTGGGTTGAAATCGGATTTGCTTATCTATACTCAGGATATAAACAAGAATTTTATGAATCACTGACAGCCAACAGAGATCTTGAAAAGTAAGAAAGAAAGTGGCCTAATCCCACCTATTTCCGAACACAGCGCTCAGTTCATCCAAGACGTTATTCAGCTTCACCTGGAGCTCCTTCAGGGTGTCACTTGCCTCAGGATCCAGCTAAAATGGAAGAAAAAAACCAAAATCTAGAGATATGGACACTATTCAGATACCAGAAATCTAAGCTGTAAAACCCCATGTTGTGCTTTGTCTTAGATGAGATCCCCTGGGCGTTTCCAGTCGGGCTCCAGATGTAGAGCGTGACCCGGGCTCTCAGCCGCAGACACTGCCTGGCTATTGTGCTGGATTTAACAAGCTAGTTAGAGGAGCGGGAGGATATTCTTACAGACTCTCCCTGCCGGGGACATCACGACCGCTCGCATCAAAGGAGCCGAGGCTGCATACAGTGTGATCTGTATCCATTGCTGGGATGAATAGGACATAGCCAGAGAGCACGCACAGGGGAACCCCAAAAATAGCATTCAGCCTGGTATACCAGCTATAAACTACACAGCCACACAGGGGCGCTATGCTCCAAATCTAACCTTCAGAACATAGCTTTATTGCCCCTTATCATCCATCTTAAATAAGCTTGAAACCAACTTTCTCCTGCTCCGGTCTAGCTTTTAATAACTTCCACCTCTCCACCTATGATCTACCCTCATCATCTGTCTCTCCTGCTCTAAGCCATTTCCATAAGTGACTGTTCACACGTCTAGGATTCATGGCAAATATGACACTTGTAAACACATCCTAATGCACTTCTCCTGCTCCAAAATACTCTCTCAATGCACATCTCTAGCTCAGAACTACTCCCATAATGCACATCTCTAGCTCAGAACTACTCCCATAATGCACATCTCTAGCTCAGAACTACTCCCATAATGTACATCTCTAGCTCAGAACTACTCCTCATAATGCACATCTCTAGCTCAGAACTACTCCCATAGTGCACACCTGTCTCAGCACTCCCAGGCACATCTCTAGCTCAGAACTACTCCCATAATGTACATCTCTAGCTCAGAACTACTCCCATAATGTACATCTCTAGCTCAAAACTACTCTCATAATGTACATCTCTAGCTCAGAACTACTCTCATAATGTACATCTCTAGCTCAGAACTACTCCCATAATGCACATCTCTGGCTCAGAACTACTCTCATAGTGCACATCTCTAGCTCAGAACTACTCCCATAATGCACATCTCTAGCTCAGAACTACTCCCATAATGTACATCTCTAGCTCAGAACTACACCCATAATGTACATCTCTAGCTCAGTACTCCCCCCATAATGCACATCTCTGGCTCAGAACTACTCCCATAATGCACATCTCTGGCTCAGAACTACTCCCATAATGCACATCTCTGGCTCAGAACTACTCCCATAGTGCACATCTCTAGCTCAGAACTACTCCCATAATGCACATCTCTAGCTCAGTACTCCCCCCATAATGCACATCTCTAGCTCAGAACTACTCCCATAATGTACATCTCTAGCTCAGAACTACAACCATAATGTACATCCCAGCCCCCCCCACCCCTCAGAACTACTCCCCATAATGCACATCTCTAGCTCAGAACTACTCCCATAATGCACATCTCTGAGCCTCAGAACTACTCCCCCATAATGCACATCTCTAGCTCAGAACTACTCCCATAATGTACATCTCTAGCTCAGAACTACTCCCATAATGCACATCTCTGGCTCAGAACACTCCCATAATGCACATCTCTAGCTCAGAACTACTCCCATAATGCACATCTCTGGCTCAGAACTACTCCCATATTGCACATCTCTGGCTCAGAATTACTCCCATAATGTACATCTGGCTCAGAACACTTCCATATTGCACTCTCTGGCTCAGAATTACTCCCATAATGCACATCTCTGGCTCAGAACTACTCCCATAATGTACATTTGTAGCTCAGAACTACTCTCATAATGTACATCTCTAGCTCAGAACTACTCCCATAATGCACATCTCTGGCTCAGAACTACTCCCATAGTGCACATCTCTAGCTCAGAACTACTCCCATAATGCACATCTCTAGCTCAGAACTACTCCCATAATGCACATCTCTAGCTCAGAACTACTCCCATAATGCACATCTCTAGCTCTGAACTACTCCCATAATGTACATCTCTAGCTCAGAACTACTCCCATAATGTACATCTCTAGCTCAGAACTACTCCCATAATGTACATCTCTAGCTCAGAACTACTCCCATAGTGCACATCTCTAGCTCAGAACTACTCCCATAGTGCACATATCTGGCTCAGAACTACTCCCATATTGCACATATCTGGCTCAGAACTACTCCCATAATGTACATCTCTAGCTCAGTACTCCCCCCATAATGCACATATCTGGCTCAGAACTACTTCCATAGTGCACATCTCTGGCTCAGAACTACTCCCATAATGTACATTTGTAGCTCAGAACTACTCCCATAATGCACATCTCTAGCTCTGAACTACTCCCATAATGTACATCTCTAGCTCAGAACTACTCCCATAATGCACATCTCTAGCTCTGAACTACTCCCATAATGTACATCTCTAGCTCTGAACTACTCCCATAGTGTACATCTCTAGTTCTGACGCACTCCCATAATGTTTGACTACTGCACTGAGCCACTACCAAACTGCACTTCTCCTGCTCTAAACCATTCCCATAATGCACCTCTCCTGCTCTGAACCACTCCCATAGTGCACTTCTGCTCTGAACCGCTCCCATAATGCACCTATCCTGCTCTAAATCTCTCCCATAATGCACTTCTCCAGTTGTCACTGACACTTGTGCCAATTATTCTAATGCTTCCTCACTTTTCTGTCATGTTGTAGTTTGGTACATTATGTCAGCGGTAGATCCCTGTTCAGACCAACATGATCATGTTTATGCCCAGAAACACAATACGAATGGAAAAAAAATACGCATTTGTCCATTTGATGGCTTATCGGAGGACTGTCTACAGGGGGCAATGATCAGGAATGACTGTCTAAAGCGGATTTCATTCATCTGAACATCTGCCCATGTAAAAGACCCTTAAGGACCGCTCAAGTCTTGTAGAAATTAACCCAATACAGCCCTGAAACATGTGTAATTAATAACGACAAGTAACATCTAATATCTTCTGTCAGGTTATGGCCACTGATCCCTGTAGATCAATTATACTGCATGGAAATCTCATATAAAACATGGAAGTTTAATAGACTCTGCGGTGCCAGGAAATCAATCCTGCTCCGTCCACCCCAGGAGATAAGAAGTGGCAGGGGATTAATAAGACATTAATTGATGCTCCGGATAACATTGATTGCTCGGCGCCTCAGACTTCAGCGACGCTCGGTAGAGGTCGGAGGACTCCTGTGGTGAATCCCACAGCTAAAAAGGATGAAAATTGTGTTGTGACAGAAATCACACAGCGCAGAGGGGAAATCACCCGGCTCTGTCACTTTCCTATATGATGCAGAATAAGCCCAAGGCACGGGCTCGGTGTGACATGACGAATGACAAGAAGATTACTAGTCACCTCTTTTCCTCCCATGGCTTCAAACATCTTCTCTAGTTGCACACGAAGCTGCTGCACATTGTTCATAAGGATACATGGCTGTAAAAGACAATGATCAATGTTACAAGGAACACACAAGCACTTCACTGCAGAGCTCCAGTTAAGGAACTGAGGGGCCACAAGATGGAGATCAATGGTTACATAACATTAGAGTGTATAGGGGCCTCATTCTACAGAACTCCCCTCTTTCCCAATTCTAGGAGCTAAGTATGCAATGTGTACAGAAGAAGAATCTGTCCCCCTGGGAAGGAGCCTTATCTTTGCAGCTTTACAGATACACAGATGTAGCAGAGTTAACCTGAACTTCTGCAACCTGATAACGCATCACAAAAGATGTCAAAACCAATGAAAAGTCATCGCAAAAACATTTTTCCAATGACTTTTCGTTGTTTCTTGTTGTCTTCTGTGATAAGATATATTAAGTTGCAGCAGTTGCACCAATTGCAGAAGTCCGGGTTAACTCTACTACATCTGTACATGCAGTCTATGCCACGACTGACTCTAGGGGGCACCATCACTCACCAGTTTTTCTTTAAAGCAATAGGACTGGAAGGACTTGGACAGGATATCAGCATACTGGAGCAGCACCTTACTGATGGTCTAAAGAGAGAAAACAATGTATCACACATGTAGGTCTTAGACTATAACAGATTATAATGCCCTTCCCTTTAACATGACAGACATTGTTGTTCTCACTCCCACAGAGTGCCCGAAGAGTAGATGCACATTGCTATTTTATCACTGATCCCTGACACACATAAGGACAGGACCTGCACAGAAGTCACAGGTCCTATTACTGTTCAAAGACCTACAGAAATATAGTCACCTTACCCTAAGTGTGAAGGTCTGTGTGTGACTGTTCACGGACCCGCAGAGTTAAATGTGTGCATGTACGGGTCAATGAGAAAACACGGCCTCCTACATGGACCCATGATAACACACGGTTGTGTGTATGGGGCCATAAGAAAATAATGGGTCAGTGTGCTAGCCATAAGAACACAGCTAGGACACTGAAAAAGCACATGGTTGTGTGCATGGTGGCTTAAGGTCACATGGCCATATCTGTCCAAATCCTGAGACCAGAGGGGAAAGCAGTGCAGAGGCTACACAGAGGAGGAGAGTTTGGGAAACAGCCCAGCGCCTATGGTTTACCTCGCCACTGCTGCCTGCTCTCAGGGAATGGCGCCATTGACTGTTTACATTCATACAAGCTATTGCCTGTACAAGCTAAACATCTCACACAGCTGAGGGTTTGTTACAACTGTGTCCAGTGTAAACAATCCTCTATAGTAGTGGTTCTCAACCTGTGGTACATGTAACCCCGAGGGAGTACAACCCGCAGTCCTGGGGGGTAGGCGCCACAGCTATGTACCACTGGTCTATATTACATGCTGCATCCTTACATTAGAAGTACAATGGGTGCTTCCACCAGTACTGATGGAGGTGCTCATTGCAGTTAGTGGTGCTCTGGAAGTAAGTGGTGAGCTGCACTCACCCCTCTACTCCCCATTTCCTCTCTACTGCTGGTGCCACGTGCTGATGTTACAGCAGGCCTATGAGCAGACAGCAAGCATGGAGCAGAGTGTTGAGTGATAACTGCAACTCTCTAATCGCTCCCAGGGCCCCAGTACCTGTATTGAGCGCCTCCATCAGTACTGGTGGAAGCGCTCACTGCGCTTCTAAAGTAAGGATGGTGTCCATGGCCATGCATGGATGTCTATCATGGGCTTGGGGACCTGCATGCAGTGCAGCATGTAAGATAGACATCACTGGGTGTGGGAGCATTGTGGAGGCTATTATGTTACATATGGAGGCCATTACATAACTGTTATGTCATTATATAAGATCGCTACTTTGGGGGTATTCCATTGGAACTTTTTGGCCCTAGGGGGTACCTCGCTTGAGCAGAAATCTCTCCCATGTCCTGTACTCCATACACTGATACAAACCAGCAACAAAAATATTTACTGACAGCAAGCAGGGATCTTGACAATGATAAGAAATAAAAACAAACAGCATATCAGAAAGTTGTCAAAATTTACAGGAGTTTTTCAGGGCTAAACAATTGATGACCTGTTATTAATGTCTTATCAGTGAAGGGGGCTCAATCCCTAAAACCCCCATCAATAAAAACAAAAGGGCTCTGGGTTCAACTTGAGAAAATGATGACCTTGGCGAATCTCCGCATGTAGTGAGCCACGATGACTGGATCAGGACACTCGAGCTTTTTGATGATCTCAAAGCTTTGGTTAAGCTGGGTGAATACGTCAACCACAGAACAGGAAAATAGGGCATGCTCCGATGTCTGCTGGAACTGCAAAGAGAAAGAGAGAACAGCGCGTTACTACATATAACCTGTAATATACATCAAGCTAATGTTTACTCCTAGGTCCTCAGAATCCCAGGGCTATCGCTATATCTGATCGTCCATATTACAGCTCTGCATCCTGGCCAGACTGTGGGTCTACTGACCCAAACTTCATGGATTCTCTACGTTCAGATCAGTTGGTTGGTTGGGGCTGGAGAGTCATAACATGGACGTTCAGCTACAGAGACCATACAGTTGTCCGTGACAACCCTTGGAGTGTGTTCACACATACGCGCCCTATATTTTTGTTTCTCGCCAGTGTAGTAAAGAAAAGCTGGCATGAAACGGATACCACAATGGTGCCATCTGGGGTTCCAGACATGTCCCTGGATCAGTGGAGGAGCTGGACAGGAATATACTCCAGGTAAAATTTTGTGATCTTTCTCCTGGACAGGACTGGCAGCATCCATTACAGGTGCTGGAGGCCAGAACAGATGCCATAAAAAACTTTGGGATCCATTCTGGCATTGTATGTGCGAAGGTATCTTTACAGGTCAGCAATCAGTAACCCAAGACTGAGCATGTGGAAAGTCACCTGAAGACCCGCAAACACACATGACCGCTTCTTCACTCAAGACCAGGGAATAAAATGTGATTTTCAGAGGGCGCAGGAGGGGGTTAACCAGCATCAGAATTCTTGGGGCAAAAGCAGCATTTAGTAATTCTGTTTTTTCATAATCCATTAATTAAATCCCTGCTGAGCACCGCTCACTCGCACCGCTCACTCGCACCGCTGTCAAGAATCTGCCTGCTTAATATGCTGTCATCATTACACACTTTTTTATTAGCAATTTGCATTCAATCAGCGGATTTAATGGACAATTTATACTGAATATTCTGCTGCACCATGAAATATACAGGAGGTGCCCAGGTTATACCAACATCAGCCCCATCACTTTATACAAGAAGATATAGAACATATACGTTCATACCGTGTATATGCATACAACTGTAGATGCCCAGGTTATATCAGCATGGTCCATATCACTATATACAAGAAGATGTATAACTTATACCAGATGTACATATATTATTATATATAGGAGATACCCAGGTTATACCAGCATGGTCCATATCACTATATACAAGAGGATGTATAACTAATACCAGCTGTACATATATAATTATATACAGGAGATACCCAGGTTATACCAGCATGGTCCATGTCACTGTATACAAGATGTACAGTATAACTTATACCAGCTGTACATATATAATTATATACAGGAGATACCCAGGTTATACCAGCATGGTCCATATCACTATATACAAGAGAAACCCCAAAAAAACAGTATACAGCCGTATACGGCAGCTGTACATATATAATTATATACCATGCCCAGCTATTTCTTTCTATAGTAACATCAGGTAATACAGAATTATATACACCAGCAGTCTTTTGATTTTCTAGTAATGATATATAAAACTGATAATGCTCCATAGCAGACCCCAAATTATAGCCTTTACATCAGCTTTTATATACATTGTATTAATCACTAGAAATTGGGATCCCCATCCATTGCAGAATTCAGCCACCCTGCCAGTCAGCTGTGATCACAGGCCAAAGCTATGGGCTGAATGGTCATCCATGTAATCCCATACCTGGCCTGGTATTACAAGAAACTTCTCAAGCTGCGGACTCTCTTTATGATGTCCATATGCCTTAAAAGGATATATGGACAAGCGTTGTATGTTCTCAGATAACTCTTTAGGTATGTAGTTTTGAAGTCCTCAAGAGCCCTCACAGCGTTAGATATTATATATAATATATCTATTAAAATGGAACATGGAAAAGTTTTGCAAGACCTCCTCATATTGGATCTTTAAGCAGTGGAAAACAGGCAGGTAATTGCTGTCATTTCAATACCGGTGTGCTCTGCAGTAAGATATGTCCACCGTCCCAAAATATAATGCAATTGAAGAAGAAATCACAGAATTGTGGCAATCACAGTTGAAACCAATCTTCCTTTATTGTTCGCCCACAGCAGGCTTACAATATGCAGTAACGCCCCTATCCGGTATGCTGCATATCGTAAACCTGCTACGAGCAAACAATAAAGGAAGATTGGTTTCAACTGTGATTGCCACAATTCTGTGATTTTGTCTTCAAATGCATTATATATATATATATATATATATATATATATATATATATATATATATATAAATATACACACACACACACACACACACACACACGATAAAATAAATCTAGAGCAGCACCGTGTGTACACACTCTCCAGGGAAAGGTGCCCGGCCTCTGGGATATAGCTGTACAATCCTCAATCCTTAACAATAAAAATGAGACAGCACTCAAAATAGATGCAAAAACAGTAAGTTTGGGCAATTTGCTTGAGAAAGGTCCTATATTTGTTAGGGAATGAAATGTAGCATATATGGAATAAATTCACCCTTTACAGTTTTGCATCTATAACACTATATCTATATATAGCTAACTATAAGTGTTAGTCTTCATCTAACCTCATCTACTATGTAAGTATGGACGCAGTCTTACCCCGTCCTTCTTATCGCGCTCCAGGGCTCCATGCAGGAATTCCAGGGACACCTCCTCATTCTCATCCAGCCACTGCATGACAAACTGCTCAAACCACCTGCACAAGACACAAGGTGTTACCAGTTATATACCGGGGTCTAGCCTAAGATGTATTATATAGTGGGGTGAGGAGGGGTTACATACGCTGGGTACTCAGGCACTTTATCCTTCATGGCCGGCAGGTCCTTTACATACTCGTTGTACAGCCACTTGACCTTGAAGTGCAGGTTCATGTAGTCGGCGCTCTTACATAGTCTGTGCTTCTCGTGCTCTGCTCAATGGTAGAGATGGGTAGAGTGTGAATGGGAGCATACAGTATATGGACAGGTGGATGCATGTATTATACTGACAGAGAAGCATATTCATTACAGCGGCAGGGGACAAATGTAATCATATAGGTAATAAAAAATGGAAAAGAGCAAAAAAATATTTAAAAACCCCCCACACAATATTAACAATAAAAATCCAGATCTGCGACCTGGCATGAGAAGCCAAGCTACAATGGAGAACATGTGACAGGATAAATTGAGAACTACATGTGCTAAGTAATGGGAAATTCTTCTTTGATCTGTGTCTATATGGTATGCTCTGCATGTGTGTGGATAACACGTATACAGGGGGGTTGTATGTACATGGTGTGTATGTGAGCATGTATATATCCATATATGTTTAAACGTAAACATGATGGGGAGATTTATTATTTTGTGGCGATATTTTTATGCAGCCCTTGCCCCTTTCATAAAGGAGATGGCGTGGGTCTGCAGGGAGCGGGGCTAGCTCCCCACCCTATTTATGAACATTTATGCCAGAAAACTGGCCTAGATGGGAATAGTTGTGACGCATTCTTGGTGCACTTCCCACTTTGTGCCCTACTCGCCACTTTTTACGACTGTGGGTGGAGACCTGGACAAGCCGGGGTCTTCTAGGCCCAATAAATTTACTAAAACTTGCACCACAGAACTGTTTTGTGTTATATGGCAGTGCGCTTGTATTATTAAGAGGCCTGAGCTCCAGTAGGGGGCTTTATTATTAAGACTGGCATACAGAATGCTAGTCTTAATAAAGCCTCCCAATATTGGGCACATTGAGATCCCTTAACAGCCAATCACATTTTCCAAGACCACTACACTATAGGATATGAAAGCTGTGATGTGACTGGTTACTATGACAGTTTCATTAATTTAGCCAAAAGTTTGGGAATTTTATTTTTTCTGTGTCTTTTCTGTAAAAATTTTTGGACTATTGGATTGCTGATGAAAGGACTTTGTCTGTATTTTGCCGATAACCTAATGATCTAGTGCTATGTGATGTGACACGAAAGCCGGGCAGGTTCTCATGTCACCTCATTAACCTGAATTCAGCCGGTTTGTGACAACCGCCAGAAAGTGGCCGCGCGTCCAATTACAGCCCCATCTGTGACACAAAGTCCGCGCCGCTCTCTGCTCATTACAGCCGCACTGCTTGACGGGGACAGAACCTTCATTTATACCAGGGACAGTGGTGCAAAGGTCACATGACACACCGCTACAGCAAGCCTCGACCTTTTATGAGCCACACGGAGGTCGCCATTCCGGTCACCCATCAACTGGTATTACAGTCATTCGGTTAAACGGATTTCTTGAAAAATACAAGAGGAATGGTGGGGTAGAAAAATCAATAACCATGTCGTTTTAGGCCCTGCAACTTTCTTATGTGCTTTAGGCTACGTTCACATCTCAACTTTGTTTGTGAATGTAAGAATGGACCCCAAGAGACCTCACTGACTACAATGGGGTCGATTGGGTGTCCATTTTTTATTTTTTTTAACTAAACTCATAAAATGAAAAAGTTGGGCTTGCAGCACTTTATTGTCCATTGATTTCTGATGGATCTGCGCCAGACGGACCCCCCGACACACATATGAATGTAGCCTTAAAGGGGTTATCTGGTTTCTGACACTGATGGCCTATTAACAGTACAACAAGCCGCACTGTCGGACCAAGACAGTGCGGCTTGCTGTACTGTTTATACTGGAATCTATGGGGCAGCAGTACCCACAGTCACTGCTATGTAATCTATACCACGAGCTGCACTGTCTTGGTACCGGTGATCTACGGGGGTCCAACGTGTCGGACCCCTGCAGATGTAATATTGACGGCCTATCCTAAGAATAGGCCATCAATGTTAGAAACCAGTTAACCCCTTTAACGTATTATGAGGTTTAATGTATGTTTGATTTCACTGAATGGGAAAATCTTTTTAGTTTCGAAGGTAACAGAATTTGGAGAGGAATAAGGTGGTCTTCCATCTCGGAATTCTCTCCAAATTCTGTACCCGTATAACTCGCGCCATGGGTTTGCACACGGATTAGCCTCAGAAACAATGGGGCTAGTCAATGGTGGTCTCGTGTCACGGATTTGGCAGCTGAGTCAACCGTGGAATCCGTGGGAAGAACAAACAGGATGCTGTTCAGTGTCCAGAAAAAAGAGGCGTCCATAACTGCCTCCCTTTGAAAACAATGGGAGGCAGATTCCAGCCAGAATTTGGAGTAGATTTTGAGACAGAATCCTCCACAAAATCAATTGCAAATTCTTGCGTGTGAACAGTCCCTACACGGATGTAGTCCTACTCACACAGCGGCACAGCGTGTTACAAGAGAGAGCTCCCCATGTCTGACAACCCATGACCTGGCAATGCCAGCAACTCATATGGATTCCACTTTGTTGCCTGCAGCGCCTCCGCTACAAATAATTGTCACAAAATATACCGCATAATGGAAGAAGGACTGGAGATAAAAGCACATAATATAAAGCTCAGTAACTAGAACCATATAGAACGTATAGGTTAATCTTGCTCATAGCTACAACCAGAGTAGGGGAGGGGACTATGGGACCAGAACCAGATATTATAATATGGTTAGGGAATACCAATATACTCATCGCTGTGCACAAGACGCTGCCATTAGATCTAGAAATGGGGATGACAATAGGTTTTCTAGGTCTAGGTAATACGACCATGACGACTAAGGAGGGCAACCCTGACAGTAAAAAAAAAAATAAAAATTTGGGGGTCACTTCCATCTTGTTCCAAATCTTAATATATAATGCAAAGTAACTTTCACTTTTCAATAGTTCTGCTTGTGAATTGGAACTTCTCTTGAACTTGTCCTGCTCATGCAGCTGCATCATTGTCTTCTCTTTGGCCCAATGGACAAAATTGCAATCCTACAACCCCTCAACCGACTACGTACCTGTATGGTGTCATGGCATGCTGGGATCTGTGTTTAACAGCTGGAGAACTGAAAGTTCTAGATGACTCCTCATATTATATAACAAAATGGCTTACACACAACAAATAATGGGAAGTGATGTCATTGGCAAGGCGTCCCGAATCCTGAGTACACAGCGGTGAGTATATGGCTGGAAGGTACTACCGTCTTTCAGCTGGATCTACTTGGAGAAGGGTCGGAAGAACAGATCTCTCCATATCTACACAATCTACGTTCTTACCACCAAAAAAATGAATCATTCGTATTCGAAAGACGGCCGGGGCTTGTGATAGAGGAGAGACAGACACAAGTCAATGATAAGAGGATAACAAGAGCGTTCCCAGCTATAGAGGTCATAGCAGGAAATGGAGGTCAAGGGGGAGGTTGTCAGTAATGAAGCCAACTATATAACCTCTGATATTACCCATCACTCATCTATAGGTCCTGCCAGGCCTCCTTGACACTTTCCTTCCCTTGGATTTTTGTCAATTAGACCTGAAGACGTAAGTAATGCGAGACAGGTTGCTAGGGACTTACTGCTTAACAACTTTTTGGTTGTTAGGCAGTGTATTCCTAGCAACTGGACTATGCCAAGTGACAGGACTGGAGACAGGAGAAGTTTGGTAGTAGTCATACCGTGCCAATCCCCATAGCTATCTCAAGCCCCTCACATAGCTAGACATATAGGAGGTCACACACTATGCAATGACCATAAATATGTTATCACCATCTGGACATTGCTGTGGTATCGGACTGCATAACATGGAATCCGGATAGCCGGCTCTTACGGGTCCCATCATTGCTTCCCCGTGACACAACAATACGCACAATTTCCAGTTTCTGGCACATGTCACGTATATAAAGGACACCACATCTGCCTGGAGCAGTAGAAGGCCTTGTAATAAGACCATGAGATTTATAGGCTTGTTGACCAATTCTGCTTGATTTACAAGGCCTTACCCTCTACTATGACCCCACTGGTACAAACAGTATCCTTCAGACCTGTCAGACTTTAGGACTTTCGGACAATGTAGGGGAAATCAGCCCGGTCAGGTACTGGTGAAGATAAGACTGCCCAATATATGGATGGCTATACACCAGTAGTCGCACCCTATACAACTCTGCTTATCTCACAATACAAAATATTGGGCAAGATGTTGCCGCCATTTGCACAAAAATGCAATAACCCATAGCAACCATTCACTACAATATGTAGGGAGGTCATGGAAAGGGGGAAATCTTGAGGTATAATTTTTTATTAGAAACTAACGATAATCATACTAAAATCTACCTCTATATTTATACAGCTACCCTTTCCCCAGGAACAGAAGATGCGACTGCCGTCCTATGCAGGGAAGGACTACTACTGGCATCAAACTATCCTTAGGGCACACTTACCACTCAGCCAGTGAAGACAACTTATTTTATCCAAGACTTGAAGGTGAGGAAGAAGAGATTCAATTATTACAATATGATCACCAGCTATGGGGGCAAAAGAAAGCAAGTCCTCTGTGCCATGGGGCACCACAAGGATTTCTGGATGATAGGGCAGCATGATAAGCAGGGGTGATGTCTCTATACCCTAGCATATAACGCAGCACTAGAAGTATGGGGGTGATGCAAAGGAGCAAGTTTAACTACTTTCCTATGCCCTGGCATATAAGGCAGCATTATAAGCAGGGGGTGATACAGAGGTGAAAGTTTAGCTACATCCTGGCAAATAAGGCAGAACTCTTAGCAAGGCACCAGCCTAACCTAATAGAGCACCAGCCTTAAGCAGACGATACATAGATCCATTGGAGACTCCATTGCAATGTTAGCCTGAAATCGGCGGACTAAAAATTCCTAGTCAATAGTTAATGGGGTCCATTGGGCTCCGTGGGTAACTGCTATTTCAGTGGTCACCCTATCCGTTGTTCTGGTCCTCTGACCTTCTGAGCTAAACAGCCTGATACACTGTAGCAAACTATCCGCAGTAGTTATGATTGTGTAGGACTGTGTGCACTGATACAACTGTAACACTGCTGTAAATTTTTTAGTTTTGCACTGGTTTTCAGCCTCTGGATGTAAACCGCTATAAAGATCCTCTATATTCAGGCATCATCATATGTTGCTGAACTAGGCCTTAAGGGTTCATATGACTAGGGCATGCTACAATACTATATGGCACTCTTAAACCCTCTGTGTCGTTTTCCTTATATATTATGTCACCTGGACGGGTTCCACAAGCCTTCCCCCAACCCTTCGAGCCCAAAGGCCTTGCGATGGTTAGAGATCACAAAGGTTTAGGGACAAGTTTCCACCTGGGCTGCCGCTCCACAGTCTGGTTGTGCCCCCACCTCAGAAGAAGAGGGCCTGCATTATCTATACTAAAAGTTGTGACTATTTTTTTGTTATTACACAGGAGTGCAGACATATGACAAATTTATCTGTGCTACATCTGCAGACCTCCATTTACTACTAACCCTCCACTATCCCAGGTGCAGTGCTGACATTAGTGGTTAGACATGGCAGCCACAGGAGATCATGCCCGTTTCCTAAGAAGCAAAAAAGATGTCCGTGTCGTGCTGCAGGGAGATGTAATCAGACAATTACGGTACAATCCTCTGCCCTGTTGTGTGACCTGCGGCTGACTCATATGTAGGTCGTGGAGAACACATTGAAAATGAAAAGGAGACGACAAGCCGTCAGCGGCAGAAGATTGGCCCCTGCAGAACGCCAGGGCTCCAGAGGTCGTAGGATCTGTACTCAAAAAAAGCAGCGGAAATGCGGCAAAACATTCAACGTTCAGTTTATTATTCTCCTTGTAGAAAAGCTCAGCTCATCTGGTCAATGGTTTTGCAGACCTGGAGCCGTACAGACCAGAGAAGATCTTGCACAGCACAATATATTATTGTATTACAGGAAATGTGACTGCCTCTAGGAATTAGAGCATCAAACTGTTCCCCCAAAAAAGTGGAGCTCTTATTCCACCTAGCCTCAGTCCAGGAGGCAATGCCAATGGTGCTTATATGCCAGGATATCCATGTCCTATAGGTTTAATGATAAGAAAACATGGAAGTGTGACGTTGACTAGCACTGTATTGTAGAGGGGGGTCACATCAGCTCCCTACAGACACCCCTAAAAACGTTAATGTAGATCCTGTAATTTATTTCACCTAGCAGTCTATGATATACATAAACGTGGAGACATTGTGCTTTATGGTGTTTGAGGCATAAGTCATTGCATGGAAAGCAATGGACATGCATTAAGTGGCACCAACACAAGCCAGTATAATGGCTACAAGGTAGAGCACTGGCTACTAGATTTCCATCACTGGTGGTCATGAAGGATGAGAGCCTCAAGATTACTCCTATACCAAAGATAGTGGCAGAGCCCCATGCTTATTATGCAAACTATAAAGCTATATTGCCATGTATTTGTCTCTGTAATTCATCTTCCAAGCAGAAGTCTACTGGAGGGAGCAATTCTACAGCCGAGTGGTGGTGGGAAACATGGACTAAAATGGGTATTTAAGCCCATTACTGTGCCCAACTGGACAGACCCTTTGTTTAAGGACATCCCCCCCCAAGTACATTCAGCTAATCACTGTGGGTCTAGTTTTTCCGACTCCTGCCAATGGGCTGCCACCGACTGGGGAGCTAAGACCAGCCAGCCAAACACAGAGCAGGATTTGTTTCCATGACATTCTTGATGACTTTTGCATCTAACTACCAACAGATTCCCTATGTGCTAGCCATATAATCGCAGCAACCAAAAGATAACCAACACAGTGTCCTCCTTACACCCAGAAAATGGACAAGTGCAATGTCCATAGCCATCGGAAATACTAGAAGTAAGCAGCCATTGTTTAGGCCGCCTCTTACCTTCCATGGCGTACTTCATGTCCTGAGAGAAGAGGTTCCACATGACCTCCGCGCTGACCTTGCCCACGCTCAGCTCCTGAGGGAATCTTCATTAAAGAAAGTAGAAACTGGTATTAGTTATAGGACCTAAGATCAAGGATACAGAAGGAAAGCATATAGAAAACCTGGCCCAACATTCAGGTCCAAGTACCCAACTGACCATAACAGGGAGTCCAGTGGCCACCACATAACCATCATGACAATGGTGGTGGGAGATAAGGGTCTCGCTGCTTCATTGAGAAATCCTATTATACGATGCAGACATTTCAATGCAATGGCCAAAGATAATAATCTGAAAACCATTTCCTAAATACTTACCCGTCCCTGTAAATTGAAGAAACGCTCATAAGAGGAAGCATGCAACAAGGCCGCACTCTGCATGCACTACCTGTTCTATATTAGAAACTCAGACAGGGGGAGCAATAAGCGATCCATTCTACAGGTTTCCCTGTTATCAGCCAAAGAGAATTCATGACTACGTGATACCATAGGGCAACCCCTAATGACAGACTAGAGTCATGGCAGAAAAGTGATCACCTGGGTATCTCTCACATCAATAAGGTGCAGTCCATATAATTGCCAGACGCCGATCATGACTAGCACATACAGTACATGTACTATATTAGTGAGAATGACCATGTTATCAATATTCACCTCCAACTTCTGATCATCTTTAGTAAGGAAATTACCCAGGGTGTGGCTGCATTGCTCTAATTTCAGGGAAAAAAATGAGCTCATTTTATGGAAGTTCACAAGTTGGAGAGTAATATAATGGAAAGAGCAAGGGCACAGCAGTACAAAGTATTTCAGGGGAAGTTTGTGCAGATCTTGTGAGAAGTTACAATGTTCTCTTTGTAGGAGGTGAGTGCAACAGTTAGGGACCTGGCGCCATTCCTTCTATATTATGTGATCAAAAGGAGAATCTAAGTGTCTGCTGGTCTATGGCAATGAAGAGGTTAATATCTGCATGCTTGGTGGTCTAGGACAGAGAAATGGTAATGCTACTTACCTTGAGTCCAGCAGGATACTCACTGCTCCAGGCTCCAGCGGTGTCTATGGAGCAAGAAAGCAGAGAATAGAAGGGACAGACAGACATCCCCTCACATAGACTGCTCCCTCTGGTACACAGACTGCTCTCATGCCCATATCTCTCTCCAGACCCGGTTTGTTTCCTTCACCTCTCTCTCATACAGACTGGGGCATAGCGAACATCTCTCTCAGACTATTCCCCGTAACCTATTCTGTTACAAAAACTGATCTCATGCCCCCATCTCTCAAAATGTCTCCCTTTCATATAGACTGCTCCCTGTGGACCCCTCTTCTCTTACAGACTGCTCCCCATTGATCACCCTCTCACACAGACTGCTCCCCTTTCTCTCCTCCTCTGCCTGACTGCTCCCCATGGACCCCCTCTCTCACAGACCGCTTCCCATTGATCCCTCCTCTCACACAGACTGCTCCCCATGGACCCCCTCTCACACACAGCGCCCCCCAGGGCCCCCCCCCTCTCACACAGACTGCTCCCCATGATCACCCTCTCGCACAGACTGCTCCCCTTTCTCCCCTCCTCTCTCACAAACTGCTTCCCATAGACTCCTCAGACTTCTCCTCATGATCACCCCCTCACTGCAGACTGCTCCTAAATTGTTACACAGACTGCTCTTCCTGGCCCACCTGTCACACAGACTGCTCCCCTTGATCACCCTCTTGCACAGACTGCTCCCCTTTCTCCCCTCCTCTCTCACAAACTGCTTCCGGTAGACTCCTCAGACTTCTCATGATCACCCCCTCACTGCAGACTGCTCTTCCTGGCCCACCTGTCACACAGACTACCAGGGGCATAGCGGTAGCAGTTGCTGGGACCTAGACCCTGTGGGGTCCCAAAGGTCTCTCTGCCACATAAAACAAACCACTATTCTAAATGGCACAGATTTTGCATTGGGGCCCATGGTTTCCCCATGTTATACTCTCACAGACTGCTTTTTATGTTCCTACCTTGTGCCTCCTCTCCCAGACTGCTCTCCCCTTCCACACAGACTGCTCCCTATGCTCCACTCTCTACACTACTTTCCAGTTCATTTATTGTAGATTGCTTAGCACTTACTTTTTAGCCTTCTGTTTTCTCCCAGCATTGGTCATAGAGATGAGTGCACAGAGGGACAGAGAGGATTGTGCAACTACTATACAGCTGAAGAATTCTCTCTATGATTGGGCAGATCTAACTAAAGAGCGTTCTGCCTCATCATTAAGAGAAGCTGCTCTGAGTGGAGGGAGATTCTAAGGTGCATGGCATGCACCTTAAAGAGAACAGTGGTTACAGACAGCGCTACATAGTTATAGCAACAGAATGCCAAGCAGCACAGAGTATTTCAGAAGAGAAATGTGTATTAAAGTGGAACCTGTCCACGTGAATGTTTGTGAAGACATGGCTGCATGTGATCAGCACAGTGTAATGATGTGAACAGGGGACAATAAGCAGCAGAGTATTTCAGGTGCTAATCTACATCCTCCGTACCCAGATTGGTAGGAATGAACATGCACAGGAACCCGCACTTAACCCTGGAAAATAACAGAAACCATATATGAAATACAGCCATTACCCTTACTACTTCTAGAAGGGCTGACATCTTGGCAGTAATAGATTTCTGTATATTGCTGGGCTGCACCTTATATATCGCACTGACTTCCTATAAGGTAACCTTTGTGATGAACATGCAAAAATCTACGGCAGTCGGGTGGCAGGCATTTATACGAGCAGAGCACTGCCTCACTCACCCCGTGTCAGGATGCTTTTAAGTAAGAGCTGGCACCTCGGCCGACGTCAGAGTCACTTATACAACAAGAGACAGAGCAGACAGGGAGACAGACTGACAGGAGATGACATCTCTACAAAGCACAGAAGGATTAGAAATAGAACAATAAGCAGACGCACAGCAGCGGGATGGCTGGAGGGGGAGAGGGCTGCTTACTGGTTAAGTACAGGGGTGTAGGCATTCTTATCCTCCTCAATGATTGATACGATCAGAGTGATCAGCTTCGGCCAGAAGTCCAGATTCTTAATACAAGGTCCTTGTTCCTCAGGAGGCAAGTCCTGCTTCTTGTTCTAAGTGAAGAGACCCAAGCACAATGAAAATAGAAGCCAAGGTATGAACAGGGAACATATATACCATAGTGGCGGTCTATGATCGGCACCTAAAATGCCCCCTCCTCCCAAAAAACATGCCATGCCTTCCAACTTTCAAAAGGTTGAAAGAGAAACGAAATATGTACCCCAATGTGTATTTAGATATTGTAATCCCCACCTCCAGCCCCTGATGCCAGATTTGGCCCCACATATTCCCATCCTCAGTGCAATGCCCCTTTAATGGCCCTAACACAGCATCATCAATGTAATGTCCCCTTGTAACTCCTACAGTATAATGCCCCCTTCATTGTAGCCTCCTTTTTATAACATGCCCCCACAGTACAATGTCCACCTTAATATGGCCCCCACAGTACAATTTTCCCTTTAATGTGGCCCCCACAGTATAATGTTCCCTTTAATGTTGCCCCAGAGTATAATGTCCCCCTTAATGTGGCCCCCACAGTATACAGCAATGTCCTACTTAATACGGCTCCCACAGTATAATGTTCCCTTTAATGCGGCCCCCACAGTATAATATTCCCTTTAATGCAGCCCCCACAGTATAATGTTCCCTTTAACGCAGCCCCAACAGTATAATGTCCCACTTAATATGGCCCCTGTGTAATGTCCTCCTTAAAATGGTCCTCAAAGCATAAAGTACCCATTAATATGGTTCCTACAGTATAATATTCTGCTTATTATGGCCTACACAGTATAATGTCCTCTTTAATATGACCTCCGCAGCATAATGTCCTCCTTAATATCTTTCACATAGTACAATGTCTTCCTTAATATGAAAAATGTACGAACACAACATTAAAAAAAAAAAAAAAAAAAAATATATGAAAAAAAAAAAAACCTCACCTCACCCCGTTCCCCCGCAGTTCACTCCTGTATCTTCTACCGCCGACTTCAGGGAGCAGCAGGCTCAATGAAGTGATATCAATATATAACTGTGAGGAATGAGCAAACAGCACCCAGAATCTGGGACTGTCCCAGAGGTTGGGCAGCTTATGCACTTATATGTACTTTGTAGGAAAAGACTGATTCTCCTCCAGACATGTGAATGTCTATTCATTACAAAATTATTTCCCAAACCTCATAGGGTTGCAGTCTGGTTTCCCAGTCTCCATCTCAGCCTATCAGCCTATATGATTACATCAGACTCTTGACACATCCCTGCAGCTTCTTATTGGTCTCAGTGAGAATTGTGCAGCCCCCATAAAGGAAAGCCAGGAAACATGAGGCAGTGTCATTAAGGAGAAAGATCCTGGCAGGGCAGTACCTAGATATTTCCTATTACAATGTCTGCAGAAGTCATTGCCGTTCACAGGGTTATAATCATAGCGGCTGTCTGCTGTAGCGGTCTATTGATCAGTATCCATCCTGCTGGCGTTTTAACATCAATGCTTGGACCAGCCTGACTGACAGAAAAAGATTTTGGTGCATTTCTATTGTTCTGCCATATTGTTGACAGAGATGAGCTTTTGTGGCAACCTTAGCTGCTATACCTACCGGATCAGTCTGGTACTCGCGGCTATACAGCTCATGGCAGTTGTTGAAGATGTACTCGTAGGTGGAGTTCAGACATGCCTTTACACAGTCTCTGACCACCTGACTGGCACGTGGGGGGCTCTGAAGCTCTTGTACCTGTCAGAAAAATGATAGGAGTCAGCTATAACTGTGATTTACTTGCAGCCATTGCAGAGTTGCATCCCAATGCCAACACCATGCGCCCAAAAGTAGACGCTGCCATTCACCCCTATGGTCCCCAAATACATACAGAAAAGTTCTGCTCACTATAATCTTGCGCACGGTACTGCAGCAGAGGAAGAGACGGCACAATTTGCATTCTTAAAATTCCCACTTGTTAAATATCACCAATCTGTTATCTTCATTACTCCAGAGCCAGAGCCTGTTATTCCAGTAAATATAGGCAGGAGAGGGAAGCGCGGTGCCAGTCCTGCATGCCACCTCTAAGCTAAATGCTGGGTGACATATCCAGTGTTGTCAGACAGATGCAAGCTGATTCTTGCTCCCTCGCTGTTCTGCTTGTCACATCCTGCTTAGTGTCCTGAACTGACAGCGCTGATCGCTTGTAACCATGCTGCCCTAGTTAGCAGCTGTGGATAAACACCAGGCAGGGGGTGACACAAAGCACCAAGCAGAATGAGAGGTGAAGCACCTGGCAGGAGGGTAAGGAGAAGCACCTGGCAGGAGGGTAAGGGGAAGCACCTGGCAGGAGGGTAAGGGGAAGCACCTGGCAGGAGGGTAAGGGGAAGCACCTGGCAGGAGAGTACCAGGAGGGTAAGGGGAAGCACCTGGCAGGAGGGTAAGGAGAAGCACCTGGCAGGAGGGTAAGGAGAAGCACCTGGCAGGAGGGTAAGGAGAAGCACCTGGCAGGAGAGTACCAGGAGGGTAAGGGGAAGCACCTGGCAGGAGGGTAAGGAGAAGCACCTGGCAGGAGGGTAAGGAGAAGCACCTGGCAGGAGGGTAAGGGGAAGCACCTGGCAGGAGGGTAAGGAGAAGCACCTGGCAGGAGGGTAAGGGGAAGCACCTGGCAGGAGGGTAAGGGGAAGCACCTGGCAGGAGGGTAAGGGGAAGCACCTGGCAGGAGAGTACCAGGAGGGTAAGGGGAAGCACCTGGCAGGAGGGTAAGGAGAAGCACCTGGCAGGAGGGTAAGGAGAAGCACCTGGCAGGAGGGTAAGGGGAAGCACCTGGCAGGAGAGTACCAGGAGGGTAAGGGGAAGCACCTGGCAGGAGGGTAAGGAGAAGCACCTGGCAGGAGGGTAAGGGGAAGCACCTGGCAGGAGGGTAAGGGGAAGCACCTGGCAGGAGGGTAAGGAGAAGCACCTGGCAGGAGGGTAAGGAGAAGCACCTGGCAGGAGGGTAAGGAGAAGCACCTGGCAGGAGGGTAAGGAGAAGAACCTGGCAGGAGGGTAAGGGGAAGCACCTGGCAGGAGGGTAAGGAGAAGCACCTGGCAGGAGGGTAAGGGGAAGCACCTGGCAGGAGGGTAAGGGGAAGCACCTGGCAGGAGAGTACCAGGAGGGTAAGGGGAAGCACCTGGCAGGAAGGTACCAGAAGGATAAGGGGAAGCACCTGGCAAGAGGGTACCAGGAGGGTAAGGGGTAGCACCTGGCAGGAGGGTAAGGGGAAGCACCTGGCAGGAGGGTAAGGAGAAGCACCTTACAGGAGGGTAAGGGGAAGCACCTGGCAGGAGTGTAAGGAGAAGCACCTGGCAGGAGGGTACAAGGAGGGTAAAGGGAAGCACCTGGCAGGAAGGTAAGGGGAAGCACCGGGCAGGAGGGTAAGGAGAAGCACCTTACAGGAGGGTAAGGGGAAGCACCTGGCAGGAAGGTAAGGGGAAGCACCGGGCAGGAGGGTAAGGAGAAGCACCTGGCAGGAGGGTAAGGAGAAGCACCTGGCAGGAGGGTAAGGAGAAGCATCTGGCAGGAGGGTAAGGAGAAGCACCTGGCAGGAGGGTAAGGGGAAGCACCTGGCAGGGGGAGGGGAAGTGGCGGAAGCACCTGGCAGGAGAGTACCCCAGGAGGGTAAGGGGTAGCACCTGGCAGGAGGGTAGAGGGAGGGGAAGCACCTGGCAGGAGGGTACCAGGAGGGTAAGGGGTAGCACCTGGCAGGAGGGTACCAGGAGGGTAAGGGGTAGCACCTGGCAGGAGGGTAAGGGGAAGCACCGGGCAGGAGGGTAAGGAGAAGCACCTTACAGGAGGGTACAAGGAGGGTAAGGGGAAGCACCTGGCAGGAGGGTACCAGGAGGGTAAGGGGAAGCACCTGGCAGGAAGGTAAGGGGAAGCACCGGGCAGGAGGGTAAGGAGAAGCACCTTACAGGAGGGTAAGGGGAAGCACCTGGCAGGAGGGTAAGGAGAAACACCATACAGAAAGGGGAAAATCGTCTCTACATATAAAAAATGAGCCGTGATGTGCAGCTAAATGCTGGTTGCTTTTTAACTCAAGTACCGCTGTCTGAACACTATAGAAAGTCACATGGCGCAATAAGCTCTGTGCTTTCATTGCCATCTATCTGTAATGTTCTGTTATATCCAGAGCACTGGAGTATAATACAAGATATAACTCAGGATCAGTACAGGATACGTAGCGTAATGTAATGTAATGTATGCACACAGTGACTGCACCAGCAGAACAGTGAGTGCAGCTCTGGAGTATAATACAGGATATAACTCAGGATAAGTACATGATAAGTAGTGTGTTGTATGTACACAGTGACTGCACCAGCAGAACAGTGAGTGCAGCTCTGGAGTATAATACAGGATATAACTCAGGATAAGTAGTGTGTTGTATGTACACAGCGCTTCCTATACATTTGATGACACTACTTGCATCAAGACATGAATATTGTAGATTATGTGGTTGTAATGTTAGGATTTGATGGTTACATCACCAATTACAAATACAATGTACATGTTCGGTAATACAGAACATAGTTTGGCTTATGCTAGGTTTACATCTGTATCAGGTATCCATTCTTTTGGTCCCTTGGAGTTGGTGTTTTTAGCTTGCCTGGGCATTGATCTCAGGCTTTAGATTCCCGGGCCTATCCTAAGCATAGGTCATCAATATTATTTGTCCGGAAAATACCTTCAAAGTATAGTAAAACCACCGATCACTCACCTTCATACGGAAGAAAGTGATGCTGGTAAGTAAATCCACCGTAGACTTCAAATCCTGCAGTCTGTCGGGGCTGCTGGCCGGGAAGTTATTCTATGGGAAGATTAGGAGAGATTATAACATCCACATCAGAGTGCCAGGGTACCCCAAGACAAAGCCAGAAAGTATCTGTAAACTTAGACAATGGTCCTGATTAAATATCCCCTATGCGGCTTTGTGCACAGCAAATATGACAACGTGTCACCAACCACCATATATTAATATTTCTTCTATATTATTAACACTCATTTTTGTTTTGACTAATACAACACCAGAATTTGCTTCTCAGGACACATCTGTATACGGGAGGCTCCCCCTAGTGGTCAGAAGTCTATAGCCGTATGAAGGGAAGCAGGACATTGGGAGCTGTCCATTAGAAAAATTGGGGACCAGATGGAATAAAATAGAATTATATAAACATACTTTCCTGCTGTTAGCCACAACCATTAAAGGGGTTCTCCAGGACTTATTAAATGATGATCCGTCGAACCACCATGGATCTTCAATTGCTAGATCATCAATTGAAAAGTTTCGGAGAACCCTTTTAACCTGGTCATCATCCTATCAAGACTACGTATATATCTGCATTGGAGTTTCTGCTCATAGCCTAAGACGCAGAGTCCATCTAAAATGATTTTTTCGTCCATCGAGGTCAGGGAGAAAACAGCATTATAGTCAATGGAACCCCCCTTTAAGTGATCCTATTTGTTGAGCTGGTGACCTCTGCCATTGGCACGGATCCTTCCCTGCATGGTGGCTCTCCAGGCCATCTGGCTGTACAGAGAACTGCAGTACGCAGCACAGCGAATGCCAGGGGCACGTCTTTGCATGAAATAACAGGGAAGGGGATGCAGAGCTATGTCAATGCTTCATGCAAAAACCCCTTACACTACCACTGATCAGTCAACATTGACATAACCCAGATAAAAGTGAGTAAGCAGAGGATATTTACTGGCACGGCATCCATTACCCAGGGCTGCAGTTACTGCATAAACACACAGGATTATTATTACCAGTGGGAATCCTAATCTCTGACTATTGACAGGTAATAACTATTACACAATGGTCTCTGACACCGCCCTGTAGAGGGCGCTGTCCTCATTCCATGACCATCATACTAATAACGGGATCTGCAATTTCAGAAGCTACACATCTCTTACTGGCGCTGAAAACAAAACCTGAGGTTTTCTGGAAATGTATAAAGAGCAGATGGCGAATGTTTCATTATTTAACACCCAGACAGCTTGGTAAAAGCGGCGAGTCCACCCAGTGCCAAGATTTATCTGGCATACTAAATGCCGGGCATGGGCACTGGAGAAGCAGAGAGCAGGGACACAGTAGCCAAGTAGGACAGGGAAAACCACCACCCGCTGACAACATTCTGCCTTTAGCAGGACCAGCTGTAGGGATGGTGTTACAGGGTGTGTGTAAACCGTCAGAGGAATAGACGGTGAGAAATTCCAGCGAACATCACGTATCTAATAAATGAGACAAGAGGAGCTGTGACCTGCGCAACCCTTCAATCGCAAAACTCGGCCCACATTAGCTATAAATAGAGGATGGAGGGCAGAGGTGGCAGCGATGCCAGGCCGAACATGGGAGCTTTCAAACAGTGAGCAGAAGAAAACAGGAGGCGATGCGGGTAACTTTAATGGGCAGAAATAGGTTTGCAATTTAACCCTAGGAGGCTGCATCACTAGTGCAGTCCTAGGTAACGCCTCTGACAACAGTGATATCTCTTTAAGGACTGCTCCATAGAGAGTCACCAGGTATATAAAGTAAAGTAGGAAAAACTCAGCTGAGTGAACCTGTTAGAGGGGAGTCTGTCAACAAGTTAGCAGAATAGTGAGTGCAGCTCTGAAGCTTAATACTGACTGTAGTTCGGGATCAGTACATCTCTCACTGTTAAAATTAACCTACCCTTAAAATTATAGACTGTTCATGTCTTTGTCAGTGGGCAAACTTACAAAATCAGCAAGGAATCAAATACATTATATTACTTACAGTGAAGGAAATAAGTACAAACCCAACTCATTACATATACTGTATTAGCTATAAGTATATCCTGTAAAAGGATGTTCTAATGTGGACATGGGTATTACGTCACGTGACACTTATTGAATGGGAATAATGGGGTGTACAAAGCTTAAAAAAGTTGCATATTTTTTAGCACAAGAAATTTGCAACTTTGTTTGCACTGTCCTTGCCACTTTCTCGAAAGGAGGTGTGGGGGAAGGAGTGCAGGGGGTGGGACCATGAGCCCCGTCAGAGTTATCTTTTACAATAGAAATTTGGTATAAATGATGCTGGAAATCCCTCCAGGTGCACGACTCGGTGAAGGTTGCGCCTCATTTATGAAGAAGCCTGTGCCTCCTCATATATGAAGCGCACCCGCCACCGGTGATGGCGTTATGACATTAGCAATGTCAGTCTTCATAAATCTCTCCCAGTGAGTCTACTTGCACGATGGGCAATTAATAATAATAAAACCGATATTGAAAATATAATTCCCAAAAAAGGAAGCGTGGCCATATGTCTCCAATTACACAACAATGAAGCATAAATGAACAGTACAAGAAAACATAACTTTTTCTATAGTAAAGAAAAGTGCTTTTATCTTCATTTTTCAGGCTCTCCCTTCACAAAGTGTCTTATCACTGTGTGCATGTCTCATTCTCTGTCCAACAGCCTCCTCCTCCCCCATCCCCTCCCCTTAGACTTCTATGTTAGAACTAACTTGTCTGTATCTGCTCTCTGGATATGGGTTCTATTACTAAAGGTAGGGGCAGGAAAGCATCCTGATGCTCTTTTTAAAGGTGACAAATACTTGACCAAGACTGGTACCCATATTAGCTCCAACAGCTACTGCTTTTCTGACACCCGAAGAATCCTCTTCTTAAAAATAGGAATACATATTTCACCAAGAGCGCCTGGTCCCGCAATTTTTAGTGCGACTGGCCAACCCTTTACTATTACATCTTCATCCTACATTCCTTCAGATCTCAGATTAAAAGAAGGTTTGGCATGATGACTTTTAACGCTCTCAATACTTGGTTCTTAATGGAAATAAGATGCCCCGATTATCCATTAAGAACACTTGCATGCTTGGCCAAACTGCGCTGCCATGTACGTGGTTGAAGGGGGGTGTCAGGAGGAATACAGCTGTAAGATGTTTAGTCATCTTGAGGTTCACTGTATTAGTCAATCCAATGACAGAAAACTCAAACAAGGAATGCTGGGAAGGCTAGTAGTGACATCAGCGAGGGAGGAAGCAGCCAATGTCTCCGTCTACTCAATATAGCTGTAGCCTGGCATTCAGAAAACAAACAAAACCTAAAACACTTTTATTGACCTCCCTGAGCCGCAGATCCCACTTCGCATTTACTGGCACTGCCTGAACAACTCCTTAATTCTGTGCTTCTTATGACGTAACATTCAGGAATTGCTCTGTATGTTTTCGGTTACACCATCGTCTTCACCCCCATATCATTAGCTCCTCTGGGACTCCCATATAATATCAGATCTGTAGAGCTCCACCGATAGCGGGAATGTAAAGGACGCTGTGAATTAGAAGGTGTCTGCTGCAAACACCAGCCCGTGGAGTGCGATCCTGTAAATGAGGCAACCTAGGTGCTATATACTCATCCTGGGGACAGCGAAAAAATTCTTATATAATATATGGCAGACAAATAGACAACAAAAAGGAACGTCTCTATTTCAAAGGAGGTAGCGTTCACTTGTGGTCACCTTGTTGAAGGCCGAGTCCGGAGACACTCTGCACCTTCATAGATCGGACTTTCACAGTGTGTCTATTTCTCAGATGGTGAATGGCGGGGTCTGACTACTGCGATCACTGCTTATGTTGGTTGTAGGCTTGAGCTAACACAGATCTGATGAAGCCATAAAGTTCATCGCTGCCTCCACGTTGACTTCTGTATGGCTGGACATGAGCATGCCACTGGTCACTCAATGACATCAGGAAGAGGGGACAGATGGTGTTGGGGCCAAACTAAGCAGGGCTGTGGAGTCAGTAGGCCAAATGACCGACTCCTATATTTTTCCAACGCCTGTCTTCGACCCCTACTCTGACTCAAATACCTTTAGAAGTAAAGATCTCCTAATTCATTAAAAAAATTAGGGTTTCCCATGACCATGGTGAACTCAAGGAAGGGGGGGTTCGGACTAATTAAACAGGGTGCCTGACTTAGCAGGAAAGGGTCTTGACTTGGCACAAAGGGGCATATTTTGAAGGTATCAAGTTGTTACAGATTTTTGGTGCAAAAACCTGGTTTACAATAAGCCAAAATATGTAATAAAATTGACAAAAGTGTCTAAATATATCCCAATCCAGCACAAGTCCATGTGATAAATTTTGCATATCTAGTCTAGTTCTAAAGTGCTCAAAGGCATTGTCCCTTTACAGACACTTATCTCCTATCCTGTGGACTGAAAGTCACCCTGCATTGATGAAGCACCAGTGAGCTTGCATGACCAACGCTCCATTCACTTCTATGGGGCTGCCAGGACTGCAATCTCTGGAAGCTCCAGCAGCCCCATAACAGTGAACAGAGCGCCAGTGATGCAAGTGCACTGGCATTTCATTAACAGGGAGCTTTCAGGGGGACTGAATCCTCTGTTCTCCTTAGGATAGGGGATAAGTGTCAGATTGCTGGGGTTAAACCGCTGGGTCCCCAGCGATCTGACACTTACCCCCTATCCTTTGGAAACATAGTTCCAGATAAACCAGTGTCATCCCCTATACCGAAAACAGCAGCAGAGCTCCAGATCAGTCACGGTTATCGCCTCTACAAAACAGTGCAGACGTATGGATTGATCCCTGCACAGAACTTAATAGATTTTCAGGATTCCTAGCGCCTTCTGTCAACATCTATCTAAACTGCTGCTTCTATTCTGGTTTGTAATGTATTGTAACTAGATTGGGATTAACCCTTTAAGCTCCCTACCCCTACCTTCTACATTGCTCAAGGCTACACACTGGGCTGTGAGTTGTGTTTTGCTGGACTTCAGTGTCTTTCCCTGCTTTGACTATACATCAGAATCTGCAGTTATTACATTGCCCCTCTCCTCTTCACCCCCGTCCCATAAGTCGCCTCCTTCCTTGAAAAGCGGAGAGCGTTTCTGCTCCGGAAGAAAGAAGACAACAATATTACAGGTCTACAGGGATGGAGATAGCAAGTTACTTTAGATAATGGCCCCCCTGTCACAGGATCTCTAGTAAAGCTGCATCTCGCTCATTCATCTTAAAGAAACACCCAAGTAATCACACGTTCCTCTGACACGATTCTTTTCCTGGGGTAATTACACGGCGGAGTTAAGAGCGATTCTTCTGCAGGTCTTCACGCTCTACAATCATGGCTTTTGTGTTCTGTCATAATGGAGCTTACCCTGTACATGGAGAGATCAATGCGCAGGGAATTGTGCAACTGGTCCAGGAGCTTCACAAAACGTTCTTTCTGCACAGGAGAAAAAAAAACCACACATATATATTATAGGTTTAAGACGAACACCGAAAATTGCAGTAAAAAATGGTCTACTATATGGTTGGTCATAGAAGAGGGCAAGTGGCTCAAACTTACTGAACTAAAACGCCAGTTTTCTTGGGTAAAAGTGGCACATTTTTTGGCACGTGACCATCATATGCCAAAAATACTAATTACATTTTGCAACTTTGACAAAGTTGGGAGCACCCCGGTCTAACAGCTTTAATATAACTAGTGGCAGAAACCTGAAATTTAGTCCAGTGCCTGACCGGAGGGATAAGAAGAGGAATTAATAAAGAGTACATTCACACAGCAGAATTTCACACAGTTTCTGCATGACCAAATTCTACTGTCGAATCCGCCATGGAATATTGCAAATTCCACACCAGCTAGGCACAATTTTTCTGTTTTCCATTCATTTCTATGGAAGTTATCAAGCGGAATCCGCCTGAAGATCGAGCATAATGCTTTTTTTTCGCTATCTGAAAAATAGCAGCTACAGAAAAAAAAAATCAGCATCTGCTTCCCACTTAAATGAATGGGAGGCAGACTGCAGGCAGAATGTGGAGCTGATTATATTGAGGCACAATATGAACATACCCTAAGACTGCCTTAACAGTGTAACTAAACTTTTATTCATTATTTTTTTTCATAAAGCCATAGTGCAGGTGAAGATCACACATTTTATAATATAATTTATTAAAGACAAAATGCTTGTTTCTTCACTTATTTTCCTCCTTCGGCCACTGATCATATCTGTACAATAGAAGTCTATGGAGAGAAGAGGAGGGAGGAAGAGGAGAGCTCCTTAAAACAGAGAGACATGTGCACTATAGAGAGACCATTTTCTTTCACAACACAGCTGGGTTATCAGGAATTACTATTCAGTCTTCTGACAGTAATGACTCATTTCATGCTGTAGACAGGCTCAGATCTCTGCCTTTCTCCTCCTCCCCTTTTCCATAGACTTCACTGTAAATTGACACTGCTTGTGTATGGAGTATGGACCAAAATCATTCAGATAATAAGTAAAGACTAGAATTAAAGACACAGGCACTTTTCCTTAGTGAAGTATATTGCAAAGTTTCTTACCTTCACGTGCATAATGAATTTATGAAAAAATAATTAAGGTCTCATGCACACGAGTGTGTAGGCAGAAGGGGGTGACATTTTATTTTTTTATTTTTATTTATATTTTTTTAACAGAATGACACTTGGTTGGTCCCTGTGTCATCCCAATGCCTTTTCAATCAGGAGGTCCCGGACCAATCTGTTTTCATGGAGCAGGATAGGCTATGCTCGATAAATATCAGAATGGAATGGAGCATCGGAACCCCTCTTGGAAGAGCCTTGGGCTGCACATGCAGTTTACTTACATTTAATAATAAATCCTTCCCAATATATACAGGATATATGAAAAATTTAATTTAATATAAAAATCTGGTCTTGCCAAAATATAGAATGGAGAGCACTCACCCCGAAGTTGGAGGCTGAGAAGCGGTCCGATGCGGACACGTTGGTGGAGGCTGTGGTGTGGGCATAATAGGCATTGATGTTGGCGAGTAGAGTGCTCATGACAGCTGGAACTCCAGGACACATATACTTTGAAGACAGACAAGCAAAATGTCTGGAAAGAGAAGACAGTTCACGGTTAAAAGACTATACGCAGACCAATGAGATGGAATTGGGGGACTGAAGGAATCCTGAGTCAATAGATCTATTAGGTAGAAAATAGGGCAGCAACAAGGGATGTCTCTTTCTGGAGGACCCGGCGTTGCCATGCATTACACAGACAGGTTGTAATAAAGACTGTGTATTACTTCATTTCTCCTGTGGTGGTGCTGCAGCGAAACTGAACACATGTTACTGAGATCTATCACAGATTACAACTGATCACCGGATCCCAGCAGCAAGATCAGATTATGGTTAGGGGATCGAAAGTCTGCACAAATTTACAAAATGTCGGGTTAGTAGCTGCCCCTCACCTCTAAGGCAGGTCCCTTCAGCTTCTAGGCCTCGGCCGCTCTGGTAGTAGCAGCCATAGAAACTGTATAACCAACTAGCTCTAATTTATTTATTTTTTTTACAATGGCTCCCATTACAAGCAGTCCGCAGATTATGGGCTATACTCTCAGTATATAGCAGCCTGCACTATGCTGATCTACTGTACAGTATATTGTTTCTTCCTACTAGAGCAATTCCTGAGCCAAAAAAAAAAAAATTATATGGAGAGATTTTTTTTCCCTAGCACCTTATCTCACCACTCAGACAGCAACATGGAGGTGTGAGATCCCAGTAGCGGTCTAGACCTCCACCGCATCCTGCAGCAAAGGTTAAGCGGTGGCTCTGCAGCATTCATTTGCTAATAGGAACATTTACTGTGAAATGTCTGCGAGGCTGATGAGCGCAATGTAGGACTGGAATGTAAATGAACATTATCATTTCTGGGGTCCATATGGGGAACATGAGGTGCAAGCACTATGTTCTGGAGAGGGATCGCTATGTGGCAGACCTGTCATGTGGCTTGTGGAGATAATGTATTAACAATGAGCGACTTTCATGGTTTAATGACAGGAGTCATCCAGTGTTTAACACAGTTCACACCAGACAATGTGTCACTGCCACCGCTAATTATTCATTACAGGCATATTAAAGGACTTCTCCACTATGTTAAGTTAAAAAAAAAAAAAAAAAAAGCATAAAAAGGAGAAAAGATGAAGAAAGAGGTTTTTGTCTTCAGACAGACTTTAATGGACTCTTGTTGTGTTTCCCCTATCACAAACTTCAGATGTAGACATGAGGATTTGCCCTCTATCCCATCTACAAAGAGACAGGAAATGGACTCCTCTAGAGAACTGTAGGCAAACCTTTAATGGGATGTCTCATAAAAAAAGAAATAGTATTTTTAGATCTCAACCAGCAGTGGGGCAGATGAGGGATATTAACTCCGAATCAGCTGTCTGCGGACAGAGATATTCTGGTTTGGCTTTAATCCCTAGATCATGTTATCTAAGTTTCTTGAAAACCAGACATAGGTCTATAGGGAGCTACTATCCAAAAGGAGGCGCTAGAGTAAGTTTTTCTTTTTACATCAATAACTTATTAACATATTCTTTCCCTAAAATTCAGGAGAAAGTCAGGAAAAGGGAGGGAAAGAGGACCTTGGGAACAGGGGAAGGCAACAGAACGTCAGGAAAGGGGAAGGGTAGAGGATGTCAGGAAAGGTAAGAGGACAGCGGAGAAGGGAAGAGGACAGTGGAAAAGAAGAAGGGAATAGCAGGGAAGGAAAGGGGGTGGTGGGAAAGGGAACAAGATGGCGGGGAAGGGAAAAGACGACGGGAAAGATTAAGGGAAAAGGATGGTGGGGAAGGAAAAGGGACGGTGGGAAAGAGAAGAGGGAAACAGGAAAAGGGAAATGAAGAGGAAAGCAGGGAAGCAAAGAGGACAGAAGGGAAAAAAAAGAGGATGGTGTAGAAGTAAAGTGGACAGCGGGGAAGGAAAGAGGACAGCAGGGAAGGGTAGAGGATGGCGGGAAAAAAAATGCAACAGGAAAGGGGAAGAGAAGATGATGGCAGGGGAGGGAAAAGAACAGTAGGCTAGGGAAAGGGGATGGGAAAGCAGTCAGAAGAAAAGAGTAAGGCAGTCAAGAGCAGGAGAAGCAGTGGCGTCAGAGCTACGGCCTATAGTGGCGTCAGAGCTACGGCCTATAGTGGCGTCAGAGCTACGGCCTATAGTGGCGGCAGAGCTACGGCCTATAGTGGCGGCAGAGCTACGGCCTATAGTGGCGGCAGAGCTACGGCCTATAGTGGCGGCAGAGCTACGGCCTATAGTGGCGGCAGAGCTACGGCCTATAGTGGCGGCAGAGCTACGGCCTATAATGTGGGAAGATCTATATTCTATAATGGCGGCAGAGCTGGAGTCGTCACCATTACACAATAGAATAAACACTGCTCTATACGGTGCACAGGAGTCAACATTTTTGTCTGCTCTACATTTAATACACAACTTTAGCTTCTGAAAGAAAAATTGAGCGGCTCCTTTTCATTTGGAATAGGTCGACTACTGTAGTTATTTCACAGGAGGCGATCTTGACATCTCCGCTGAGGAAGAATGAAGCCAGCAATATTACAGGTCTGCACTGAAGGCAGAGGGGCTGAGATAGCAGCTTCCTTTAGATAGTGACCCCAAGTCTCATAACATGTCATAGGTGGATCTTCATTATGCTGCCACCTGTACAGTCGGGTCACGATATAACTGCAGAATATCATTGAGAATAAAACCATAAAGTAATGGGCCACCATATATTTAGATGGAATTCCTCTTTATAATGATATTTTACAGTATGCAAAGAAATCCAAAGCCCCGGTTTATACCTGGTTGTTAAGGAACATGGCTGTCATTATTCTGCAAGCCTAAACTTTATTACAGGCATTTTTGGATGGCTCTCCTGTAAAGGATATGTCCTGTGACAGCTGTCATTTATACATCTGTGAGTCTGAACATCGTCTTCTATACAAAAGGCAGGTTCCCTTGGCTGGGACTGGATATTGAGGGTTGTGATTCATCACACTGCCTGCACTTCACGAGAGGTGAAAACTTATTTCCCAACAGAATGGAGGAAGACGATACCAGTGTTCAAGGCGCACCGTGGAGGGAGCGATACGAGGCATCGTCTCCCTATAATGAGCGGGATTAATGACTTGTTCCCTGCAATGTGACATTGAAAATGAACTCACCTGTGAATATGTGATATTTGTCTACAGTCTAGTACGGTGCTGCTTGCTGATAAGACAGAGCCGCTCAGGGTCTTCTCTGCTTAATACCGCCACTTTGAGCTTGCATTAATTACGGAAGTGCAAAGCTACGAAAGCATGCGTATGGCTAGGACCGGGATTATTCCTCTTATCCCACAAGAACTCTGCAAGCAATGCAGGCAGTGTTATGGAACAGAAGGGCTCTATGTGCACTCCCCTTATTACACCTGTCAGCATGGAATGGATAGGGCTCTAATAATGCTGCTTTATGTACTGATGTATGGTGACACTATAGAGCAGCTTCCTCCCCCTAGGAAAGAGAGTTGTGCTATAATAAGCAAAATGGAAATGTCATCTGCATTCAGGCTTCAACAATAAAGCCCTTTATATATCCATGAGCTAATAAAAGCCAGAAGCCTCACCTGTCACTATTATACCCTATGTCACAAGTGATCAGGAAGCTGAGATATCGGGAGCTGTTTGTAGAGTTCTTACCTGTAAAGCTCTCCCTGTAGCTCTGTGTCATGGAGGGAATACTGCGGTCTCATGAATATTAGGGAACATTCACACTGTGTGTATGTTTGACATATTTGCCAGGACATCAAACGCATCCCTAGGTCCTCATTAACTCAAGGAAAACCAATAAGGGTGTACTTTAGGCGTACGTCAGGCCACTATACATTAGTATAGCTTTCTGCCATTTAGCAGGTCTTAAATTTGGTCCTGGAATATTAACAAGGAGCACCAAACAAATTTGGTAAACAGACCACACATCTGCTATGGGGCCCATGTGGGGAAGGGGCCTGATGCTGAACAACAACTCCTGTTTCCAGACATATATCTACTGCAGTTTCCTGCAGTGACCACTAGGGGAAGCACAGAGTAAGGCCTCATGCAAACCAGAAGTGTGTAGGCCGAGGGGGGAGCCTTCCGTCCCACACTGATTTCAATGGGGGGGGTTACGTTCCGATGTCACAGAGCTGAATAGGACATGCCCTATAATGACTTGCTAACCTTGAAGGTTAGCAAGTCATGAAATAGTTAGAGAGTCATTTGAGAGTCATTATTATGATCCGCTCAAATTGATCCCCACCAGCTCATACTCACGTCATGGCTTGGTAAATGGACTCAATCCCGTAACGCATGGCAAACTCATCCACTATTTCCTGGGCCGTCTCATCGAAGTAAACTTTCCAGGCATCATCGCCCTTTGCTTCTGGGATCTTCACCACACCGCTACCCTGTATGTCTGTGAGATGATGGAACAGATTCTGGAGAGGAAAGGAGACTCTATTAAAGGGTTGTTCCCATCTTAGACATTTATGGCATATAGGATAAATGTAGGGACACCTCAGAGACTGGCACCTATGTTAAGAACAGGGGTCTCCTAACCCCAATCCTGCCCGATGCTGTACCTCCTGTTCTACCGGATTTACGGAAACATAGCTCCAATAGAAATGAACGAAGATTCGTAATGTAATTGCGGGAAGTATAAAACAAGGATCATTTTAGGGGTTCTCCAGAAACAAAAAAAATGGTGGCTATAACAACAGTGCCACACCTGTCCACAGGTTGGGTGTGGTATTGCACACTCCATTAAGTGTATGTGGCTGAGTTGCATCTGTGGACACTTGTGCGGTTTCTGAAAGAAGCGACCATGTTTTCCTAATCCTGGCGAACCCCACTAATAATGAAGGACAATGACATTTCGATATAAGCTACTTGTGACAGCGCCGTGCTCAGAAGGGACCTCTGTAATGGCGTTTCGGAAAACCTGCTGTCACTGAAGTCAGAGTAAGCTTTTGTCCAGTACGTGACAATACAATAATTTCCATGTAATTGGCCTCTCAAGGCCATTATCATTCATTTAATCCTGCTGGCAGTAACACTTTGTTTACTGAAGATCATGTGACCGCGGAGCTGGCAGTCAGCGCAAAGCTTGTCTACAGGGCTCCGACGTGCTGTATAGTAATGGATGACATTCACAATGTATGCACACCACTGATTGGATGTATTATGTGTCCCTGATGTATAGAACGTTCTTATATACAGCAATTATTCTGCTATTACTGTACATGCAGGTACTTCAGGCCTTTCACTTACAATTACAATTGCTGCGCTACACTGCTGAAAAAGGCATCGTGTATGCGCCGACGGAGGGGAGAGATTTACAAGAATTAAAGGGCAATAACCTCATTAAATCCTGCTTACCTTATTAAGTCTAGTGCCCTGGATCTAATATGTTCTGTACACTTTTAAGCTCCTTTTGCTGCACAATTTATGAGCAGACTCATAGCGCATGTTATAGGACTGCACCCCCAACTGGATGTATGCTCCATTAGCTTTTGTTTTCCACTCTCCATTAGGATATAATAAATGCAATCTATTGCTCTCTGGTATCAGAATATTTAAAGGGAGTCTGTTAGCAGGACAATCAGTACCAAGCTAGTGACAGTACCTTGAAGGGCAGCTTCTACACTTTCCAAAGATGTCTTTCTTATTCTGTATTGCAGCTCCATTGTCATGAAAATCATCTTTCACTCTTATGCAAATTAGCTTAAAAGGGCTTTAGGGGCGTCTTCTCCTGCTGGGGCTTCGCTTTCCACTCCAGATAACTGCCCCTGGATATCTAGAGCAGAAACTGAAGCCCCGCCGGGAGAAGACACGCACCTAAAGCCCTTTCCAGCTTATTTCCATAAGAATAAACCACAGATTTTTATGAAAATGGAGCTACAATGCAGACTAAGAAAGACATCTTTGGAAAATGTAGAAGCCGTTCTACAAGGTACTGTCATTAGTTTGATACCAATTTTCTTGCTGACTCCCTTTAAGGTTGTGGAGTAATTGCTGAACGCAATCTATTGCTTCCTGTGATCAGCCATGTCCATGCTGTGGACAGGCTGCTTGTAGTGTATGTAGAAGAGGTAAATATGGAAGAGAGGAAGTCCGCCTCAAATTCTTCTTCCATTTCCACCGCAGCTTTCACTCACTTTTTCAGTGTTCCACTTCAATGTCTGGTAGGCAGATTCAGAGCGGAATTTGGCGAAAATTTTGTGGCAGAATACGCCTCAAAACCAGTGCCATATTCCATTGTGTGAACATACCCTTAGACTACTACACTTTAGACAGCTGTTGACTGAAAACTTGTTTAGCTGACAACTATTTCTCATACCCCTCCCTCCATACCACTCACCTCATGTAAACATGTGTACTGGACATGGTATGGCGCTACTTTCTCTTCGCCTTTAATTTCAACATTAATTTGCAGACGAATAGCACCAGAGACGGCCGACTTGTCTGTTCTCTTCTCTGCAAAATACATAAATCCAAATGTTACCAAGCGAGACAAAAACCTAAAACGTCACATATATTATACAATCCAAATGGATTCATCCACATTGGATCCAGTCCTATGACTGAATAGACCTAAGGGGACCTGTGGCCGACACACTGTTAAGGGAAGCCGGTGGTGGGTGACACACTGTTAGGGAAGCCGGTGGTGGGTGACACACTGTTAGGGAGGCCGGTGGTGGGTGACACACTGTTAGGGAGGCTGGTGGTGGGTGACACACTGTTAGGGAGGCCGGTGGTGGGTGACACACTGTTAGGGAAGCCGGTGGTGGGTGACACACTGTTAGGGAAGCCGGTGGTGGGTGACACACTGTTAGGGAAGCCGGTGGTGGGTGACACACTGTTAGGGAAGCCGGTGGTGGCCCACAACACTTCTACAGGTACCAGTGGTGGCCAACATAATACTACAAGTTCTGTCGGCAGGTGACGTGTTGCAATGGAGGATAATCAGCAGCCAACAAACCGTCATGGGGGACTGTCAGCAGCTGACACGCCATCACAGGGGGCTGTCGGTGGCTGACATACTGTCACAGAAAAGAGAGTAATGCTTTGTGGGAGATGAAATGACAAAGCTCATCTATTAGGTCACCAGAAAACATCTTAATTCTCAAAACCAGTAAAAGTTAAAGATGATATTTACACCGTGACTGAGATTTTTCTGTTGAAAAGTGTTCCTCAAAACGAAGAATTTCCTTTTAAGTCAAAGTATCCGAAATCTTATTAAGAATTTGGATCAGGTATCTTCACATGGCCCCCCCCCCCCCCACAAGGCCACTACCACTGATAACCTTCCTCTTATCATCCAGTATTTCATCTCCAGACAGTAACTTACTTAATTAGGTCTTATGATACGTGTAACCTTCCGCCGCTGCTTCCAATTAACTCTTATGAAGTTCCGCACCTCATATTTATACACGGAGCCCGAGAGATAAAGCGAATCTGAGTAATCGCATTTTATATTCGTCCACTGCCCCAAAATGATATCTGAAGCCAAACATCTCATTAGGTAAAGGGGAAGCACATTTTAATGGTGCTCACGCTGCGTCTGTCAGACACGGGAACAGAGGATTCTGGGTGTCTGCGGGCGGATGACAACACAATGAGAGCCCACAACTCCCTAATGAGCAGATGAATCGCTCTTTGCTGAGTATAAAGATGGAGCGAGTAAGATTTCCCCGGTGATGTCTCATGCAGGAGCAAGGCGAATCCGAGTAATTAACTGCGGGGTCACCTGCTACATGCAAAAAGGTGGAGGACGAAAAAAAAAAACCACTGCAAAACTGGAAGATTTTTCAGGTATCCTCCATAGGTAACAGGCCGGTACCGTTTTTGCTGCAGTGTCTTACCCTCTAGTCATCGGTTCTATTGTTTGGCCCATGTAAGGCTAGGATCACATCTGCATTGCAGATTCCGTCTAAATTCGGCGGAGAGAAAAGTCGTGCATGGAGGAAACCTGACAGACACCTGGTGGACCCTATTATTGTGTATGGGGTCTGTGTGTAACCTCTTTTTTAGCAGACGGGCTCTCCGTCTTTCGGGTCCCCATGCGGACCTGAACGACGGAGAGCCGAACTCTAGTGTGAACCTAGTGTAAGCGTCAGTCTTCACTATAGGTCCTTATCCCCCTTATATGGAATGGGATTACATGTCGAAATACTAGGACTCCTAGTGTTTAGTACAATGGGGTCCACAAGTACCTATGTGAATGGAGCAGTAGTGCACATACGAGGCCTACATTCCATTCACTTTTATGGGGCTGACCAAGATCTCTGTTCTATAGAAGTGAATGGAGTGGTGGCAGAGCAAGTGCAGCACTGCTCCATTCACAGTGCCAGGTATCGGGGGTGAAACACAGATTTTGCATTAATGCAACCTGCATTGACCATCACCCCATCTATGTTTTCAATGTTCTCCCTTTCCTCTCAATAGCATTGTCAGTAGTCAAAACTGCTAAGTGACTAAGACTTGTGTCCTTATCATGAACCAGATAGACCAGGAAAAACAGAGCTTTTAAGGCTGTAGATCAGTTGCATTATGGAAAGACAAATACACACAGTAAACGCTCATAAGAATATATGTTTTAAAATGTATTTAGTCCAACCTCATTCAGATCTTAAGGATGTCGGATCATTAGATATTCACTGTAAATTTCAATGTATATATTATATACAACAAATGTGCACCAAAGTAACTGCTGGTTACTCATGTTATAGCAGATGCATATACAATTATATACAATCATAGCACACCCAGGTTATACCATAACAGGTTATACCAGATGTATATACAATTATAGCACACCCAGGTTATACCAGGTATATGTATTATTATATATAACCACTGCTCACCCACGTTATACCAGATGTATATACAATTATAGCACACCCAGGTTATACCAGGTATATGTATTATTATATATAACCACTGCTCACCCACGTTACGCCAGATGGAGAGATGACTGTGTATCTCCGCCATTCATCCAGGTTGGACCATATGTTAATACAATTATATATATAACCACCAATTAACGTGGTTATACCAGAAGTATATACAATGTGTAACTGCTGCTCACACAGGGTATATAAGATGTGTATACAATTATACATAATGGTTACATGCTTACGTTATAGAAGACATACACAATTATCATTACACGCTTGGTTATGTTATGATTGTTCGCCCACGTTATGCCAGATGTATATAGGATCATTTATTACAACTGCTCCCTTTCACTATACTAGATGTGTGTATATATATTATGAACCTCACTCAACTCACCAATACGCTAAAGGGATCGTAGTACTGGTGACCTACTCTTAGGAATGGTCATCAATGTCAGTTCGGTGGGGGTCTGCCACCTGGAATAGGGGATAAATACCTGATCGGTGACAATCTCAGTGGTCAGACCTGAGAATAAGGAGAAGGATGGGGTGGGCATATTTTAGCCCTGTTGTGAATGCAGTTGGGCTGAATGTAGGCATACCTATGCTGGACGACACGCATCACTTTAATGGGACTTCCAGAGATAGCCGATTGCTGTAACTCATCTCTAGCGCACCCACTAAAGTAAATGGGAGATGCAATGTGTCCCATCCTGAAAGGGTATGCCCACATTCAGCCCCCTCACCTTTCCACTCTCTCAGATCACCAACTCTTACTATAACCTTTGATTCCCCCAGTCAATGCCATTTATTTTCACCATCTCCTCCTTCTCTTGCCTCAATCCTGCCATAGCCCATTATGAACACACCTTGAAATGTACATTAACCATATTGTGCTGGCCATTTTATGAGTTTCTTATAAATCTAATCATCAGTCTGTTGTGCAATTATCTTCCCACCTCCGGAGGCGCTCTAGGCATGAGAAGCTCATAAATATCATTGACTCCACCAGGTCCAGACTCATCTTGGGTCATGTACATACAGTCAAACAACTGCAGAGTTATTGTATAGTATATCACTGTATGCCCATTGTATGGACAACATGGCCCAGGCTCTAAGGCTCTAAACACATATAGTATACATACAGACTCACCTAGGTTATACCAGACGTCCATCTCCCCACTCAACGTCCGGACTTCAATGATGGTCTGTCCTAAGAAATCATCTGACTCTCTCTTCAGCCTCTGCTTAACACGAGATTTGATATCATCATCCTCATCCCAGACACGAACCTTGATCCGATCTGAAGAATTGTGGCACTCGCTGGGGAAAAACAGAAGGGAAAACTGTGTGTTATCAAGTACAATATATAACAAAGGTCACTTGACATCCCAGTGATCAATTTCCATTTGGGATAAAGTCTCTATTGATCCACTTGGCTTTCATGCCTATACATACAACTTATCTGGACTGTAAAACAAGGCCGATATCCACAGAAGATTACAGCAAGCCAATGAAGTGATGTATTCACACAGGTCAATGCAGCATTCCAAGTCAACAGATCTATATTTCTGTGGCCACTTCAAATGAAATAACCGCGTTCGGGTTTTCTTTAATCAGGATAGGTTTACAATCCTGTGTGGGTTATTTTCTTAATAGATCTTCCGAATGGTTGGATCTATGATACAGAGTTCCAAATCTCCTGCATAGACAGGCTTAAAGAATATCTACTAGGGCTGGGTGATTATGACCTAAAGCAAATGCGATTCATTGGGAATTTTACATCAATTAAGATTAATGGCGATTATTTCGTTCACACCCCTTTTAAGGGAGTATGTGTTTCATTCGGACCTTATGGCCAGTTTCAGACAACCGTGTGCTGCCGGCCGGCTGTCAATATACCTGTGGTTCTAGATAGATAGTACAGGACTATATTTTTTAGTGAGGTTACATTGCACATATTGTAGCATCTGACATCCACCACAATATAAACCTAAGGGGCAGCCAATCTCTCTGAAGCCTTATACCCTCTCCACATGGGGGTTATTGAGCCCACCCTGCAGTCATATTAAAAAAAAAAAAAAAAAATCATCCACCCCGCACAGTGTTAATTAAAGACAAGCTCTTCCCAGCGGTAGCTGTATTTACAGTCCTGGCATGGGATCTCTCTGGTAAGAAATAACCCAGACTCTGACAGAGCCAGGATGATCAGACGCGTTTAGAAGCCCGGCGTCCCGGGGGGCAATAACTCGTCAAAATACATCTAAAGCCGACAACACACACAGAGGCGAGGAAATAAAATATGCAAATCGCATTCCAGCTCCAATACGACCAAACTAACATCTTCATGTAGCGCTCAGATACAAGGCCATTAATTAAAGAGGAATCTCATGTACGGCCCATCTCCCCACTTTAAGGTATATCCGTGTACGTGACCCTCCAAGGCCAGTATGGACTGTGCAACTCATGACTTGTATCGAGTCATGTGACTTATACTGGACAAAGGGTGACATTACGTTTCCCAATTACTTCCATTAAACATGTAAATTTTCTGATTGAATATGACCACTTGATACTGCAGTAAAGCGTGATTGTTCCACCTATTCTGGAAAATCCATAGTGGATTTTGATGCAAATTCTGCTGCATAATTCATATGCTTTATATGCAAATGTACTGTGAAAACGTACAGAAAGAACTGACATGCTGTGGATTTAGAATCCGCACCGCATTGTCAACCTAGGCGTGGATATTTTTCTGCGGCATGTGGATGAGATTTGCTAAGTTGCTGCCACTGTATGCTCACAGATCCATACGGTATATCCACAGCTGATATCTATGTAGACGTTTTCTTCTTCATCACCAGTCCTTTCTGCTTTTGTGTTTAGTTTGTGCTAATATGCACCAGAATTCTGTAGTACATGCTTTTACTCCAGTTTCTGCACCTTGTCTAACAGGTGGACGCGGCTTGTTGAAAAGGGGCAGAGCGTAATATCTAAAACTGCGCACCAGTCAATGTGTCAAAAATCTACACACCGAGCCAAAATTCTGGACAATGCACCAAAATGTTGTTGGGAACTAAGCCAACTAAGTGGTGTAAAGTTAAACTAGACAGTCTTAGGCTAAGTTCACATCTGTTCTGAGCTGTTCGTTGTTCTGGCCCGGTGGAGAACAGGCGGACCACTACAAAAGCAGATACATATGTAGTCCAATGGACCCAGTTGACTATATACTTTTTTTTGTTTTCGATTTCAGGAGACTCCAATCCAGATGTGAACTCAGCTTAAAAGTACACCCGATTATTAAACCGCATGAAGCACTTTGGAAAATATGGCGCAGTTTAAGACTGTCTAATCTAACATTGCACTGTCTAAAAGTTGCACAGTATCAGTAGATTTATTATGCTTTGTACACCAGTTTTCTGGTCGATTAGGCATAAAAAGTCGCAATTTTTTGCACATATTGGGTTCATGTGCTGCTCTATTTCACCACAGGCCTTCACAAATGGCTGACAGCCAAGAAGTAAAGATCCTCCAAGTCATTAAACCGCCAGTGACTGAATTCCTATGAAAGCAAATATGTAATAAATTATACATCTAATTATATAATATCAATCAATGTAGAATATAATTAAAGGGGCTGTACAGGCTAAATCTTTAAAGTTTAAAAACGGGGGCAGTAAAAAAAAATAACAAAAATACATACTCGCCTGTCCCAGTTGCTCCGTTGTCGTCCCTTACCTCCCGATTTGTTTGCTCTCCTGGGTCTCTTCGGGCGTTGTGCTGAAACTGCTGATTGGCCTCAGCAGTCACGTAACCACTCAAGCAAATTAGCGGCCTCAGGAAAAGGACCCGTGTTGTCACAGGTAGTGGCATTGCAGGCCCTTCACAGATTCGCTGAATCAGCGGATTCAACACAACACGGGAGGACACCGGAGGACAGCAGAGCAATGGGGACAGGTGAGTATACATTTTTTTTTTTTTTTTTTTCACTGCCCCCAGCTTATTTAAACTTTAAAAGGGTTGTCCATTTTTGCCTGGACAACCCCTTTAATCATTTTATTTGAAGCCAGTGTCGGAGTAAGACTAGTAACTTTTTTCCAACTCCAGCCAAAATTACTCCTGACTACATACCCCTACCAATAACGCCAACAAAACCCCCTGAAGCCCCCTGCTTATCTTTAATTGATGTCCTATCATAAGGATAGTTCCTCAATTAATAGGTCCCATAGAACCTCTTTAAACATCCCTATTTTACCAACGTAAATGATGCTTAGTATGGATTACGCCCCGTCCCTTCATTCCAACAGAGAAGACCCCAATCTGCCCTCTTTGTAGTGCGGTTTGCTGTGAAAGTCTGAATTTGTGCACCCCACATTTGCTGTATATTTCACCCCTTTTCTAAGTGTTTCTCTTGATAAACATGCCCTACTAACCATGACCCATGGCTGAAGTTTCGTCTATCAGGAATCTGCTTAAAAAAAGAAAAAAAAATTAAGTAGCATTCAATAATTAAAAAAAAAAAAAAAGTGAATATGTATAACATGACTAGAAGAGTCCAATGTGTCATAAATCCATAGATACTAAAATACTACAGACAGATCTTCCCCAATGAATATATGACATGCCATCAAACTGCAACACCAAAGTCTAACACAAGGAAAGAAATGAAACGTCAATCCAACAAGTCAAGGGCCGAAGTTCTAATCATTCCCTGTGTCCTGCTTCTGCCGGCTCTGTCAGGACACATTTGCGTCAGGTTACTTCTCCACATCCACAGATAACTTTGCAATCTGTTGCTGAGCAACGTATACGATAGCGGTGGATGGTAACGGTGAGGATGGGGTATTACACCGCTCAGACATTCCAGTTATCAGCTGCAGATTATGTGAATAGACGTATTCAGAGTGATTCATTACAGCCCGCAAAGGTCAGCACCTCTTCTATATATGCGTGGTCTTACCCATACGTGATCCCATTACACAGACCGCAGTGGAGTAGGATGGAGGAAAGGATTATGTGAAGGATTTTAAAGGAAAGGAAATAATGAGCAATAGAGTGGTGAGAAAAATAAATGGAGCTATATGGGGTGCCGGGAGCATCATATCCTCTAGGAGCATTAACTATCCAGGAGCCAAAGGTTATCAACTGGCATATATTACATGCCGGATCAATTGTCACCTCTCCGCTAATACTTCCATAATCTATTATCATCTTATCACTGTATCCAGGAGCCAAAAGGTTATCAATTGATCCCCGCATGTAATAGCTGACAATTGTCACCTCTCCGCTAATACTTCCATATAATCTATTATCTATTGTCATCTTATCACTGTATCCAGGAGCCAAAAGGTTATCAATTGTCCTATATTACATGCCAGATCAATTGTCATATATTACAATTCTCATATCTGCAAAAAATGTCTACCAGTTAATATCTCCTCATCACTATACACAATACCCAAGGATTATCAATTGTCACGTCTTCACCACTACTTACATAAATCAATAGTCATCTCATTGTTACACGCAAGACCAAATGGATATCAATTCCCATCCGCTATACACAGGATCAATTGTTTTGTTATCATACATACCAGCAAGAGACAATGGTTATCGATTATTCAGTCCCATATGTAAAACCAAAGGGTTATCAATTGCCATCACTATATCCAATGGTGATCAATTGTCATCTAATCACTATATACAATATATAATAGTTATTAATAGTCATCTCAACACTATATACAATATGTAATGGTTATCAATTCTCATCTAATGGTTATTTATCGTCTCACCGCTGTAAGCAATACCTAGTAGTTATCAATCATCATCTAATTTACACAGGATCAATTGTCATATTCATATACCCATCAATATAAGAAAACAAGATTGTCATCATCTCATGGCTATTTACAATTGTATATATACCGTACATAAATACATATACATTATATTGTTCTATATATAATGTTCTCCTATTCATCTACATGGTCATGCCATCACAACATTCAGGATCCAATGGTTATCTAACCTCATTCAGAATAGATTGGATCAATTCTCATGTTATCATATCTATCTACAGGAAACAAGTCATCTTGATGCGGCTTTACACACAATGACTATCATCTACCACCCTGTCCACAATGCTATAAAAGCGGAAGAAGCTATCGTCACCCCGAGTCCAACAATATACTAGAGAAAACACTGATCACCTTAGACGGATATATGAGCTCTTATATGCTATGTCTACCCTTCTCTCTATCACTTGTCATCTACACTTTGCTATATACAGAAGGTATGAACAATTTTTCAAGCCATCATTGTACATGACACTAACATTGTCAATGGTCATCCTCAGGTGTCCACGTTACTATTCGTCTTTATTAGATACTGGAAGTCTTGATCTGGCTCCAATATATGAAGGAGCCATTTACAGATGACTTATTCATTCTCATCTGCTGCCCCTGCACCAATGAGGTTTACAATCTAATTTATTTGCCGCAGGCAGAACATATCAAAAGGGCAGAGCCCGAGCACTGGGATGCACCCCATGCACTTAAAATCTATATATTCACAGATACCGGCTGGTGACGGCTCATACAGATTCAGTTATATGACCTTATTTATTGACAGATGGCCGGACCAGTGTACAGAACAAGCCTTCTCACCTATGTGTCTTCCAAGAATTTAAGCTCTCGCAAGCAGGGTTCTCACGCCTATTGTTTGATATGTTAATTCTTTGTCACATTGTAATGTCTCATATTGTCTGTTCATGTCCCCTCTGACTTGCACAGTGCTGCAGAATATGTTGGCGCGATATAAATAAAGTTATTATTATAATATAAGGATTCTGCAGAGGGGAGACAGACCACAATGATGGCCATGGTGCCGCAACAGATAGATGGCCAAGTTATGTGCCAATATGATGTATACATGTATACTGAACAAGGGCAGTGGAAGGCAGCAAAGAAGGGGTTAAATGCTATCCCAGCTCTATATGAGTGGTACTATTCATTTATAGGGATGCTATGGCTGGCACTATAAGAGGGGTCGATGCATGGCACAGAATGGATGGGGTTTGGCATCTAACATTTTATGAGGGGGGTCTCTCTGCAGTTGGTGCTAAAGTGGACACCACACATGGTATATAATATTGGATGAAGTACTTTATCAGGGGTCACACAGGAGGATTCTGCATCTGGCATTGCATGAGGCGGCTGCTCTCTCATTCTATGGGATATTATGGCTGGCCCTATAAGATGGCTCATTACTGCATGAGGCTTTGCATGTAGCATTTTATCGGTGGTGGGGTCGGGCTCTGCAGCTGGCATCTTAAGGGGGTTCTGCTTAGAGCACAGTATGGATGGAGCAAGTCATGAGGGCGGCTCTGTAGCTACGACAATAAGGGGCCTCCATTCATACCACAGTATAGGGGGTTCTACAACTGGCATTGTATATGTAGTTGTATGGAACAGGAGTATACTATGGTACTGGCAGTATTGCTAAGCACCAACTGTGCCAGGTTTATGCAGAGGCGCCCATGTATACCCCTTAGAAAAAACCTGGGATACATTGGAACAGAAGTATAGGATCCACCACTACCAGATCTGGAGAATGGAAGTGATGATACGGCCCCCAAAGAGCCCTGATCCAAACATCATCCAGTCTGTCTGGGATTACATGGAGAGACCGAAGAATTGGAGCAAGCCTACATCCACAGAAGATCTGTGCTTAGTTCTCCAAGATGGCGGGAACAACCTCCCTGCCGAGTTCCTTCAAAAACAAGTGCAAGTACCGAGAAGAACTGATGGAGGGCAAAGGGCAAATATTGATGGGATTTACATTTCTCTTTTCTTCCTTTATTTAGCTGACAAAAATAAATGATTAGCACTTCTATTGCTAGAAGCATTTGTACTTTACAGCATTTTTTCCCCATGTCTGCCTAAAACTTTTGCACCCCCTGTATATCTCCCACCTAGCACACGAGGTTCTTGCCATTAATCATGATCCATCATCTCCTCTTGTTCACAGGATGATGGCGATCCAGGTTATAATATCCTCCCCTCCTGGTTTACGCATCGTATAATCATCTTGTCTTCCTTGGATGAAGATTTCCTTTGTAAGGGTCCTCCATGTCCACTCTACATAGGTCGTCTAATCACGGAGGGATTATCGGCCGCCCTCACCGGGGAACATCCTACAAATTATGTTATCAATGTTGGATCTTGTCCCTGGGACCCTGTTATCAGGGGTAATCTGCAGCGCACAGGATATAGGTTCAGCAATCTAATACAATCATCTTCATTTCACCGCAATGAACGGGAGGAAGTGCAGACGACTGGATGAATAGGTGAGGAGCCGGCACTTCATGGTAACAGGAAAACACCCATATTAATAGTATGTAGTTATGTTGATGTCATCAGCCATTGTGGACAATAACACTCATCTGTATCTCTGAGTACTGAATCCTTTTATGTGGGTGATGAAAGCAATACTCTACCAGCCATTGATAGTATGCACTGACTTGTCCAGAAGACATGACGTGCTACACATGTGCATGTGACGGCTGCAGTCAATGGCCTCAGCAATGCTGCCTGCACGTACTGCACAACAACATGGAAGACAATGGTTGGATGCTACAGTCACATGTACATGTATGGCAGGTCTCCACCTTCAACAAGATGAGCAGGAACCATGGGGGCGGCTGGGGCTTTACCAGGTGAGTAGTGGAGGAAAGCACCTTCCTCCACTACACTACACTATCAACGCTATACACTGCGCTCCTGCTATCCCTTGGACATCTAAGGCCATGCCTACCTAGCCACAAACACAGCCCTGAGCTATATTCCATACATTCCTATGGGACAGCCCTTTAACCCTCAGTCTGATGAAGACCACTACACAGGCTGAAACGTTATTGATTGCTCTACATGAATTTTGCAACGTGTGATGGATAAATATGAGAATTTCTTGAAAACTAAACTTTTGGAGTGGGAAAACCTTTTCTACTACATGAAGAAAGTCTGGCACTGTGGGTTATGATAAAGCCACTTTGCCGATGCATGGTACTGTCAGTGTTAGGACATGTGACCTTCTAGTACCACTTTGGCTCACTTGGTACCTAGTCGAAAGCAGGTACTAAAAAAAAGTACCCAGTACCGGGTACTTTTATACAGAGTAGAAATGACAAAAACGGGCCAAGACGAGCTGTGGTGATCCAGTACTATACAGTGCAAAAGGGGCTTAAAGGGGTTGTCCAGCCCCAAATCAAATATTCATACTGATAACCTCTCCACAGGATAGGATTGACCCGTATGCAGAGACGTCAACCTGGGAGAGCCTTTCACGAATAGCAAATGATGGCAAAAATGGGAGTGGCCTTTTTAAGGGGTATGGCCTTTATAAAAGTGCATAGTTACCTATATCCAGATCCCATTTAATAATATTAGACCCCGGATTGTTACTGCTTAATAAAAATAAACAATTGCGCCATTTTTATTTACACCATTTAGGGATCACTTGAAATATTTTTTGACGTTACCATATATATAATTATTTAAATAAATGTATTTATAATCATATAATAAAAAATTGCTAAAGCCTTATTTTAATTTTTTTTTTTTTTTTATTATTTGGTATGTTTTTTTTCATACCAAGCTTTTCCTTTCCCTGCATACGTATGATATATAGAGAAAATATATTTTTAATTATACAATGCAGTGGTCTAGAGAGTTATCTGTGTGTGTGTGTGTGTGTGTGTATATATATATATATATATATATATATATATATATATATATATATACATATATATGTGTTGGGACAGTACAATACTATTGCAGCTTGATATAATAAAAAAAAAAAAATCACACTTGTACTGAAACTAATAGAGCTTGTGGCTCAGTCAGTAGAGTAACAGCCTTACTCTATACTCTGTTTCTTGGTGAATGAAACTAATCAATCACAGATCAGCTGTTACAAATAGCCTCCAGGTGCCAGAAACTGCTAGTGGATGGGCGAGGCATGCATCATTGCTCCTGTACAAGCAAAAGAAGCAGCACTGCAGTTAACTGTGCAGCAGGCCCATCAACTGCATAGCAGTGGTTCCAGTAATTACTTGAATAGGAGCAATGCTGTACACGCCACCTGTCCACTAGCAGCTTCCAGCACCTGCAGGATGCTCTAACAGCTGATCTGTGTAGGTTCTGGGTGTTGGACCCCAACAGACCTATCCATAGTGTGAAAATTCAATTTAGGGCCAGACAACCACTTTAAAGTGAAAACTATAAACACTACCCCCAGAACAGTAGGGGGCAATGGTCTTACTGTTGTTGGCATCTTGCTTAGCACAGGAGGAGCGCTAGAAGTGTACAATACGATTTATTGGTGCACGAGTAGTCCCTGCGGTCCTGATCCAGGGGAAAGTGTAATGGGGACGTGGTTCCCCGCGGCAGATCATACACACAAAGGCAGCCCCGATATCATCGGAGAGAGTCAGACTCCCCCTTGTACTGGTCAGGTGGCTGGAGACAGTAAGCCGAATTCCCATCGGTTGCTCTGTTGTTCAATTGTTTGTCCCAGTAAAATCCCTTACATCTTCATCTGGTTGTCAGCTCTGTGTCCATCTCCGGCACATTACACCCCCACAATGCCATGCAGCACAGTGTTATACACACACTGCCAGCAGGGCGCCTAGAGAGATGTGAGGCCCTGCAGCTGGAGAATTCACCAAAAGTTTCATTCCTCTAGTTAGTCTGCAAAAAAAACCAAAAAACTTTTTCTTTCTTTCGGATTACTGTTAAGTATCCCCAGCCATTGTCTTTAAAAAGGACATATCAGTAGGGAAATTTGTGGTTTTGACAGCAAAACTGTGGATGCAGCTCTGGTTGTGACTGGAGTATAAGACGAGACTCTAACAGAGAAATAGAGCAGAGGATCAGTAAAAATTCTGCAAGTTATACACCCCATCTAGAATCACTTGTATGGTTAATCCGTATCTGGCGTTATTCTTCGCCCGTCACCAGTGGACTATTCAGACACGGTCGTGCCCAGACGCTAACAAACTAAGGAAGTTTAATCAATACCTATCCCTATGAGATTTCTGCAGAGAGTCTGCAGGTTATAGGAGGTTAATGTAATAATCAGAGAGTGGGAATAGATAGCCAGGACCTCATCACCGCCGTGTCTGTGCAGGATGAGACCAGAACGCAGACAGGAGGAGCTACTGGAGTAATCTCATTCTCACCAGCAAGGAGGTGACAGAGCGCTGACATGTGACGACAATGTGCAGAGCAGAGGGAGCAGCCGGGACATTGTGACCTAAATGCCAACATACACTGTAACGCAAGCGTCACCGCTAAACACACAGGCTGAGGCTGACACGGCTAATGTGGATTAGGGACGCAGTCAGGCAACTAAAACACATGCTCCAGCGCTCGGCGGCCGCGTCCTGTCACTTCACAAAGGCTTCTCCATCAGCTCATCGCAAGAGACGACGCCAGAAAAACATTCATTACAGCCCGGACAAGTCGCTTCAATGTCAGTGTCTAGAGAAAAATTCTGTTTTACCAAATGCTTGGATTTCCTATAAGACAATCATTGTGGAGCATTTGTGCGTCGTTCCTCTTTCCCTGGAAAAGAATGGATAAAGGAGAAAGAACTGACAAAGAAACCACTAACTGGACATTTTAGGGAAGGGAAGAGTGAAACTTATCTTAATAACAGGTGGTATAGACCTGACAACCACTTATTTCACTTGCATACTCGGTTTGGCCAAGTGTGAATGTGTTCTTAAAGGAGTCCTGAGATTAGAAAAACTTGGCTGATTTCTGTCAAAACAGCACCACAGCTGTTCACTGGTCGTATGTGGTATTGCAGCTTATCCCCATTGATGTGAATGAAGCTTAGCTGCAATACCACATACAACCTGAGACAAGTGTGGCACTGTTTTTGAAAAAAAAAAGTAACCATGTTTTTCCAACCTCTTTAATGGGAAGGAAGGAATAAGCCACGGCCAGAAACCTTTGGGGGTGGCTTACTGTTCTAACTAACAAAATGATCGGGCATGTTAAAATTCAACACCCCTGGCTCTTCTTTCCCCAGACATCTGCTGTCATGGGACAGTCATACACATTAGATGGCCAGATAATCTCCCAAAATCTTGCAGGTTCATCAACATTCATCTAATGTATGACCACCTTTAGCCATACATTCTCAAGAGGAGTAACAGAGGAACGATATAATGCAGCGTTCCAACAGATGCTCCAGAATTGTTATTTCAAGGGTAATACAAGTATAAAAACAGACGTTTCAGGAGACTCTCGTGACACACACAGACACATTCATGGTCTAAAGGCCCATATATACGAGAAAAAAGTTAGCCAAATTGGACAATTTCGGCGAGACCAGCCCATTATGTAGTGTATACCGGGGTCTTCTGACTGTCCCCCAACAGATGATGTCAGGGAAGAAGGATCGGGTATGTTGAATTTCATCATGCTCCCCGGAAGTTAAGCCATTGACAGAGGTGACTGCCAGCTGCTTACGCTCCTCTCACCATCGAAAACACATGTACACTCATCTGATCTGAGCATGCATGTGTAAGAAGGAATTAATAGGAATAGATGTTGGCTGTAAAGCTATCAACGGTGTAGATTACACATCCCTCAGTGCAATAGACCACTATACAGAGCCTGGTTTAACCACTACATCTCTCACAATGCACTACAGAGCTGCATGCCTGGGTCAGTCACTGTAAAAGCCTTATGTGCAGGAGATGTGATACCTTGCAGACTTACAAGAATGCAGCTTTAGAAGTGAAAGGAGTACAAGCTTTGTCAGTTGGTGACTTACCGACCATTTTCGGACGTCTTCAGTGAACCATTCGCCAGATTAGAGATTTCATAAAGAAATTTAATTCACCAATTTATTGCTAAATCCTGGTGAATCCGCATATAAGTCAATGGGAAAGCTAAAGCTTAATATACTTTATACCAACCTGTTAGGCAGTGAGGGGTTAATAGATGCCCCCACTTCGTCATAGGGACCACTAGATGGCACCGGCGAGCGTCTCCTGCCCCACAGAATACCTAATAGCAGTATAATCCGCACCCTGACAGACGTAATAATAGTATAACGTTATGTAGAGACTTTCTGCTTCATTTTTAGTCGCTGCTGTAATTTGGGCAATGATTCATTAGTGGCTTAATGTCCCTCCACAAATAGCAAAGTGTGAACAGAGCACAAAGGAAAATCACAGCTAATCAGCGGGACAATGACATTACTTCTCCAAAAGGAGTCAGATGAGGAAGCTTAGAAATAATGAGAGTCAACGACAGAGCTGCCGCCAACTTCTACCGCAGGGATTGTGGAGAGGAGGAAGACCACGGAGAAAACATCCATGACACCACAAGTCCGACCCTACAAATACTCTGTGCTGCTGAATTACTCTTAGGTATTTCACCCATGAGATCAGTTCCTTCCCCTTCTGAAATACTCTGCGCGGCTAAGTACTTCTCAGTCACTAGGGCTGTGTTCACACAGAGTTTTTTGGCAGCAGATTTTGACGCGGAATCCGCCTCAAAATCCGTCTGAAAAAACACCTCCCATTCATTTCAATGGGAGTCAGTAGTGTTTTTTTCCGCTAGCAGAAAAAAAAAAGCGACATGACCTATCTTGCCGCGGATTCCGCCCGCAGCTCAAGATGCGCTCTTGATTAGGCCCATTCATCCGGGCCTAATCAGGAGCGGGATGCCGCGACAGAAAGCTGATGCATTGCAGTGGCATCCTGTTGCGGCAGACCACAGCAAAAATTCTGGCAGCGGAAAATCCGTTGCCAAAAAACTCTGTGTGAACACAGCCTAAAGCAGTATGTTCCCACCCAGAAAAATTCTCGGATGCAGCAGGGACCCTCTGTTATTTCTACTACACAATTTTCAGTAAGTCACTTCCAAAAAGATTAGCGCAGTCCTTTCCTGAAATTCTCTGTGCTGCTTGGGACCCTTTTCTTTCCACTATGTTATTCTCTGTTTTTCCAAAGATCAGCTTATTTCCCTCCTAAAATACTCTGTGCTGCTGGGGACCCTGCTTCTACGTGCTTCCCGGTATGTCTCCTGCAAAATCAGCTCATTCCCTTCCTGAAATACTCTGTGCTGCTGGTGACCCCAGTCCTTCCACCCACTAGGTACTTCTTAGTCTTTGATCTTCCAAAAAAACAAGCACACTTAACTCCTGAATCGCTCTGTGCTGCTTGGAAGACCTCACCCTTTCTACTACTAAACTCTCAATCAATTGCTTGAGCATATTTTCCCTCCTGAAATACTCTGTGCTGCTGAGGACACTGTTTCAGGCTTGACATGTATACTACTACAAATAAGAAAATGTGTGCCAACAGATATTTAGATGGTATTGTAAGCTTCCAAAAAGACAAGCACATTCCCTTCCTGAGATACTCTGTGCTGCAGTGGCTTCATGGTTTTGGAGAGTACACTTCAGTGTGTAGGAAAATATTAATTCCATGTATGTTAGTTGGTATGGAAGGGTGATGGGTGGACATTACAGTACGCCTGTAAGTAGACTAAGAGGACCCACCAGAATTGTACTGTAATACCGATACTGCCTACTGCACTGAGCGCCGCCGTCTTCTCGTCCCTCACTACATCGGAGTAAATAAATGTGAAGGCAGCAATGGCTTGTAAAGTGGTGTGTTCTCAGCCCGGGGCCCATGATTCAGAGGCGAGCCTCCCGATACAGCACAGCCGGCCTTAATGAGGGATTAAACTGCTCTGTGATCTAACGCTGCGCAGTAAGACGTGCTGCAAAGACACACGCAGTTCTTCTCCGAGCCCGGGGGCCACTGCCAGCGCATAATACAATCCCTCTAAGAGAGCCACAGCCCCCTGGGGAGCATGGGGTCTGCATGAAGAGAGATTACTCCTGACACAACCATTATCAACTCTGCTGCAAACATTCATGTAGGACAGGAGGAGCAGGATGTATTGTAACGTAACATCTGTAAATGAAAGCATCTCAGTAGGGCAAAAACAAAAAGCAGCTCCCCATCTATACAGGGAACAGCTGGCACTATCTCCAATATGGGATGGGAACCTAAAAAGTGACAAAAGGGGTTGTCCAGGTTTAGAAAAACATGTTTTTTTTGTCACAGAAACAGCACTACCCCTGTCCACAGGTTGTATGTGGTATTGCAGCTCAGTCCCATTCACTTGAATAGATCTGAAATGCAATACCAATCCATGGACAGGTAAGGCGCTGTTTATCTAATCCTGGACAACCTCTTAAATAAACTACTGTTGTACGACCGAAGGTCGTGGTTCTGCTCTTGGACTCCTTCACTAACCAAGGGGATGTTGCGACAGCGACTCACTTGCAAAGAAATCGAACACTGCTTAATTGCTTTGTGTCTTGATGTTGTGGTCACATGTCCTAGGTTGCAATGTAACAGCATTCACTTATGTTAGTGACAAAGTTGCAGGGCGACACAGCAAACTTTGGCTGAACGTCGGGAGTCCCCATGTAGCACTAGTCTATAACTGTATAATGTCCTACAACTTTCTAATATATATTTCATTATAAGGTTAGTGACGCGTCATACACAAGACTTACAAATGGAACTTCTCCTCCCACACGGGGTTCAGGTTGCCGTATATCGTCTTTGTTCTCTTTTTGGTTTTACCCACTTGGACGGTGACGTAGGGATCACTAGAACCCGTCTTGTCCTTGGCTTGAAGACCCTGAGCGCAGAGAACTATAAGGAAAGGGAATAGTGTGTAAGATAGAGCTCTTTTTTCAGTTATGGGGGTTCAATTCTCCACCATATCCGGATCACTGTCTTCAGAAGCTGGAGTATTTCATGTAATGGATGGCATCTTCATGGCAATACAACTACTCATCATGGACAAGACTACAAAGGTAGCAGACATGAGAGCAGCTACAGAGACCAATACAACTATGGAGCTCATGTCTGCTCAGATGCCTGGTGCAGTGAGTGACCCTGTAAATAGTTTGATTTGGATGATGTGATGTCAGTTTACATGGTGATTTTGTTTGTGCGCTATCCATACATTGATATTATTATATCATTATATCATTATATATCATTATGATATTATTATTTATAATCCCCGTACTGTGATATTACTGTGACAACACAGTGTACTGTACATTATTCCTGCACTGTGACATCACTGTGTGCATTATCCCTGTACACTGACATCACTGTGTATTATCCCTGTACTATGACATCACTGTGTATATTATCCATGTACTATGACATCAGTGTATTTATCTCTGTACTGTAACATGACAATGAACATTACCTATGACATCACTGTGCTTATTATCCCTTTACTGTGTGATCTCTGTATTTATTATCCCTTTACTGTCTCATCACGATCTTTATTATCTCTGTACTGTGCCATCACTGTGTTTATTATCCCTGTATTGTAACATCTGCGACAGATTGTGACATCACTATATACATTACATTGTACTAGGACATTACTGTGTACAGTATCCCTGGGTGTAATAAAGACCAAAATAATGATGAGGATTTTTTTTTTTCTGAACTTGCTGCTGAAGGAGGTCATGGTGAAGTGGGGTCCCCATTCCAAAATTTGCTATGGGGCACCATGGTTACATATTACATTCCTGATCCCCACAGTGGCTCCCCCTGGACCTGTCCCAGAATACAGATTCTATTTAGAGTAGTTGCCATGATGTCACAATTGTCATTCCAGTGCTTTTGCTCGCAGCATTAAACTGTACATTCTGTATATGGAGACAAAAAGAGCAGCGGTGTGGAATATCTCTACACATCTAACTGCTTTTGTCGCTGCATATGGTACTAGTTACTGTTATAGGGGGCCCTCTGACCTCGACATCCCCCATCTTTATGCCCTATTAAGGTGTATGAACATCATAGACATCCACAACACCCTCACCTGTGATGGTGATCTTGGCAGACCATTTTGATGTGCCGTCCAAGACGCTTTGCTTCACGGTCTTCATCTGCTGGGCATGGGCAACTTTGCTCACACTGAAGACATCTCTGATGACCTCAAAGATCTCCGGTTTGTTCCTTTCTCTGATCTTCATTCGATCCTTCATAGCCATGATAATGTTCTGGGTGCGGTCCTCTGCTCCATGCTTAGAGCTCTTCTCTGCTGCACCTGCGGAGACATCAATGCCCAGCACACATGAAGCATGGAATGAAACCAAACCTCAAGATATCTCCAGATCTTAAGTCAACCTCTTATGTCAAGATACCCATACCACTGCCAATACAGATTCCATCGGTGTTATAACCCAGCTTTCCTAGACACCTGAACATTTTTAGTTATTCTAAGATATAGTCTATGACCCAAAAAAAGAGAGTTTACATACATTTACTGCTGTTATTCAATATTTTGGTGGAAATGTTCTGTATCATCATATACACCAGTCAAATCCAGAGCTGCATTCAGCATTTTCCAAGATCTCAGTTAGGGTGGGTTCACACTTGCGCTGGCACTCCGTCCGCCGTGAATCCGACCTAAATGTCAGAAAACTGGATAGGAACTGGATAGGTAAAGGTTTGCGACGCTTTGCTTAATAACCCATTCACTTCTATGGGTTTTTATGCAGGACTTCATGTCGGACGAAAAAAAAACGGCTTCGCGGCGCAGAGGGTGTAAGCGCACCCCCGTGCATTGCTTTCAAAACCCATAGAAGTGAATGGGTTTTTAAGCAAAGCGTCGCAAACCTTTCCCTATCCAGTTTTCCGACATTTAGGTCGGATTCGCGGCGGACGGAGTGCTGGCGCAAGTGTGAACCCACCCTTATCTATCAGGTACAGGACCTCAGATCTAAAACTGTACGTACACTTAAGACGCTTGCTTGTCTGATCGCAACTCCTCCTGATACATGCACATTTGACCAAGCATGCATGTGTTCTCAAAGGAAAGAGGGGAAATTGACACGGCTGGACCTTCTTTCCCTCTGACATCGACCACTGGGAGACACTTAGGATACCCCCATACACATTAGATGATTTGCTCGTCCTATCAAAATCAGTGGGTTTGGCCGAAATCGATGTAATGTGTATGGTCATCTTCAATGCCATTCCCTGCTTGTTCAGTGTTGAGCTGAGCATGCACTACCAGCGGCGTATCCTTTACTAAAGGAAACCAGAATGAAAACCACCATACTTTACACTGCTGGCTGCATTAGAGAACAGTACAGTATAAGCAGAGCGTTAATCTGATCTTCAATTCATAACCAAAGCATCATGTATAAGATGTGGCTATTGAGGACATCCGTCTTCCTTCTTTCTAACATTCGTCCCATCTGTGTTACATTCACTGAGATGGATTCTAGCAGAGATGTACAATAATAATACATTTCTTCAAGGACTCTCTGTACCATCTTCTGCAGTTTCTTATCATTCTGTAGAGTCTAGAGCCGTGAACCTTTTTATCATGTAGGCAGCCAAAGAAACTGTTTTACCATCTTGAGGGGCCCCTCTTATCATGGAGCAGTCACTCCAATCACCATGGCAACACCAATAAAGCGCCCCATCGTACCAGCCACCACACAGTTTTCATATGCTGCTCTACAATATGACGTCTGATCACATCTACCGCCATGGGTACACATCAGCTTTCTGACAGGAACCCAACAGCACTTAAAGTCCTCGGATACATTTATTTTTAGCTAAATTTTGGCAGGATCTGACTCTTGTCTGTACCACGAGGGAGACCCTTGGTGAAGGCCCAACAGGATGGATTGTCCCGACTGATCCCTTTGCTTCCCCTATATGAAAAAGATTAGAGGCAGGGGCAGTATAAAGCCTTATAAAGCAGGGGCAGGAGAAGTATAAAGCCTTATTATTGCTCCCAAACACTATATTGCTCCCCAAGTGTCCCTACACATTATAATGTGAAAAGAAAAGCTGTGAGTTTTTGCAATTGCAATTTTTGCTGACTTTTTAATGCCGTTTTATTCAGCTACATTTTGCCATCGAAAGAGACCATCAACAATTGGCAGAGAAAAAAAGTCCTGCACAGAGGACTTTTTTTCTCCGCCGCTTTAAGTTTCAAAAATTCAGAGACACAAGACGGACCCCATTATAGTCAATGTGGTCCGCCAGACTACGTGTGTAGCAGCTGTTTTAGCAGTCCAGCTCTCAGTCGTTCGGGTCCTCCGATGGTCCCGAATGATGGAGAGCCAGCGCTAGCGTCAACCTAAGGTGGTTACCCAGTCAGTAGGGAATTACGGTATAAAAAAAAAAAAAAAAAAAAAAAAAAAAAAAGTGTAAAATATTCACATCCTAGTCACCTCACTCCCAACTCCGGGATTCCGATCCTTTGTTGGTCTCTGGTCCTGCTGTTGCAGCAGAGAAGTACTTGACTACCACGCACGACTGTTGATGCCAGTGATAGGCTGCATTGGGCACGAGGGGTGCCACTGTAGTCATTGTTGGAGCACCACAAGCAGAGCCCGACACAGGACTTAGCGGGACGAAATAATTTTTCATATCGATGACCTATTCACAGTAAAACTCATCAGTATGTGACCTGTCAGCTGATCTGTGTGGGGTCTTGGTATCAGACCCCAACAGATCTCATAGTGATGACCTATCCTGTGGATAAGTCACCAATATGAAATAGCAATTTGGGGCCAGAAAACCCCTTTAAGTCCTGCTCTCAACAAGATATTTTTTGGGGCCGGAAAACCCCTTTAAGGGTAAAATAACCCCTAAGGTTAACAAATTGTGAAGATCCACCTTAAATAGAACATCACAGAAGCAGAGATAAAAGTACAATGGGCTGATTCTGTAATTTTAGGCTGAAAATAAACAGAAGCAAATGTCATGGCAGGAGCGCATCAAACACCGAGCGGTGATTAACTCAAAGGGGGAGAGAGGGCCGATCGGAAGCTAAATTATAGTCTGTACTGTCACATATAACAAGTGCCAGGCAGGTGGCAGACACATTGAGAAGAGAACAGTCTGACAACCTTTCCAGGTGACTCAGCGATGCAAAATTCTGCAATCTGAGACATTTACACAGCTGGAAGCAAAAGGTTAACCAAGGCCGCATATCGTACCCAAGGGCTAGGTCTAGTCAGTGCAATAGGGACATGAGAGGAGGGTGGCTGGGAAGGTCACTGCAAATACAGCAAACGTGGACAGTAATAAGCAGGTGCTCTTACAGGGTGCATTTGGGGTGTCACTTACGTTGCAGGCAATCGGGGTTCAATAAATCTTGGCACTTCCCATGGCACTGGGGGCCACATTCGCGGGGGGGGTTTCCTTGGCTGGGTTTTCCCCACGGCGGGGCTTTTTTTTTTTGGGGGTGGGGGGGGGGTCACTTACGTTGCGGGCAATCGGCGTTCATTAATTTTTGGCCTTTTCTTTTCTCTTTTTCGCCCCTTTCCCTCCGGCGCTTCCTTCCCTGCCTTTCCCCCCCGCCGGCCCCCCCCTCTCTTTCTTTGGGTGGCAGTCCATACCTCAAAGTTGTGAGGGGTAGTGCAGGAAATGGGGTAGATTAAGGCTTGCAGAGTCTTCTTATACACATGTGATTTCTGAAAAAGAGGCAAAATAAATGTATGTGCCATATGTACAAGATATTGGTGGGTATTATAATAGTTATAATCTTGTTCAATGGAGGAGTATTATAATAGTTAAAATCTTGTTCATTGGGGGGGGTTTTTAAATAGTTAAAATCTTTTTATAAGGAGGGTATAATATAATAATTATAATTTTTTTTATATAGAGGGGTATTATATGTGATATATTTTTTTTTATATAGGGGGGTTTATTTCCAGTAGTTATATCTTTGTACATAGGAGCAGTATTATAGTAGTTATATTCTTGTACATAGGAGCAGTATTATAGTAGTTATATTCTTGTACATAGGAGTAGTATTATAGTAGTTATATTCTTGTACATAGGAGCAGTATTATAGTAGTTATATTCTTGTACACAGGAGCAGTATTATAGTAGTTATATTCTTGTACATAGGAGCAGTATTATAGTAGTTATATTCTTGTACATAGGAGCAGTATTATAGTAGTTATATTCTTTGTACATAGGAGGCAGTATTATAGTAGTTATATTCTTGTACATAGGAGCAGTATTATAGTAGTTATATTCTTGTACATAGGAGCAGTATTATAGTAGTTATATTCTTGTACATAGGAGCAGTATTATAGTAGTTATATTCTTGTACATAGGAGCAGTATTATAGTAGTTATATTCTTGTACATAGGAGCAGTATTATAGTAGTTATATTCTTGTACATAGGAGCAGTATTATAGTAGTTATATTCTTGTACATAGGGGGCAGTATTATAGTAGTTATATTCTTGTACATAGGGGGGGGGGGGGGGGGGGGGGGGGGAGGGGGGGGGGGGGGGGGGAGGGGGGGAGCCGGATGCTAGGGAGAATCAGGTTGTAAAAGGGGGAGGAAAAAAGGGGGGAGGAAGGGGGCACAGAGGGGGGGGGTTTGAGGAGAAAAAAATAAAAAAAGGGGGAGGAGGGAGGGGGGGGGGGGGGGGGGGGGGGGGGGGGCCGAAAAAAATGAAGGGGGGGGGGGGGAGGGGGGGGGGGTGGGGGGGAGGGGGGGGGAAGGGGGGGGGGGGGGGGGGGAGGGGGGGGGGGGGGGGGGGGGGAGGAAAGAGGAGGGGGGGGGGGTTTACAACCAAGCAGTGCACCCCCCCTCTCCCTTGCCCAAGTAGACAATGGCAGCACTACAACATTACATATTTCTATATTATTAATAGGTGTGTATTGTGAGGTATTGCAGCAGCTGGGATGTGTAGTATGAGGTTTGAAAGGGTTATGAAATGGGATTTTATAGTGGCTGAGGTGGGTTTCATGAGGATCTGCCCCAGCCATGGTGCACATTATGAGGTTCTGCAGCAGCTGGAGTGTGCAATAAGGGGGCTGCAACAGTTTACGTGGGTATTAGGAGGATCTGCAGCAGCTGAAGACTACATAAGTAGGTTTCTGAGCAGTTCGAGTGAATACAAATGTAGACGTTTGATAGTAAAAAAAAAGCCCCCTGGTCCATCTAGCCCGCCCTTATATTATTCCCATTTTATCTTTATTCCCATTTCATCTTTATCCTAAGATAGAGGTGTATATCCCAGGCATGCTTACACTCACTTACTGTAGAAAAAAGCAACCACAGCTGCTGGAAGTTTGTTCTAAGCTTCAACTAGACTTTCAGTAAAATATTTCCTGACATTGCTTCTCATCCCCCCACCCCCAGCACTCATTTCAGACTGGGCCCCTTGTTCTTCTGCTCTTCCCTCCTGAACTTTATTTATAGGCATTATTTAAAGGTTTCCATAAAGCTGGCCTTTGCACCTGTTCTATTTTATCGATGACTTTTGTATCACAAAATCTCTGTTCCTACTGGTAATTCTTCATGCTATACAGCCTAACATCCTACTGGTTATACCTCTAATTATACAGCAGAGCTTCCTACTGATTATACCTCTACCTATACTGCTAGCATCTTACTGGTTATACCTCCAGCTATACAGCGTAGCACCCTATTTGTTATACCTCTAACTATACAGCTAGCATCTTACTGGTTATACCTCTAGCTATACAGCCTAACACCCTACTGGTTATACCTCCAGCTATACAGCCTAACACCCTACTGGTTATACCTCCAGCTATACAGCCTAACACCCTACTTGTTATACCTCTAACTATACAGCTGAGCATCCTACTGGTTATACCTCTACCCATACAGCTAGCATCTTACTGGTTATATTTCCAGCTATACAGCCTAACACCCTACTGGTTATACCTCTAGCTATAGAGCCAAGCAGCCTATTGGTTATTCCTCTAGCAATACCACCAAGCAATCTACTGGTTATATCTCTAGATATACAGACCAGCATCCTACTGGTTCTACCTCTAGCTATACAGCCGAGCATCCTACTGGTTATTCCTCTAGCTATACCACCAAGCAATCTACTGGTTATATCTCTAGATATACAGCCCAGCATCCTACTGGTTCTACCTCTAGTTATACAGCTGAGCATCCTACTGGTTATCCCTCTATCTATACCACTGAGCATCCTACTGGTTATAGCTCTAACCATACAGCTGAGAATCCTACTGGTTCTACCTCTAGCTATACAGCCGAGCATCCTACTGGTTATTCCTCTAGCAATACCACCAAGCAATCTACTGGTTATATCTCTAGATATACAGCCCAGCATCCTACTGGTTCTACCTCTAGTTATACAGCCGAGCATCCTACTGGTTATCCCTCTATCTATACCACTAAGCACCCTACTGGTTATAACTCTAACCATACAGCTGAGAAACCTAGTGGTTACTCCTCTAGCTATACAGCCAAGTATCATACTGGTTACTCTTCTAGCTATACAGCAAAGTATCATGCTGGTTACTCCTCTAGCTATACAGCAAAGTATCATGCTGGTTACTCCTCTAGCTATACAGCAAAGTATCATGCTGGTTACTCCTCTAGCTATACAGCTGAACATCCTACTTGGTTTCTCCGCTGCTTAGTTGCACTGTGCACTTATTTTTAGGTTGTCAGATATCAGGACCACTAAATTCTTCTCTTCTAACACTGAACTGCCAATAAAATATTGAAATAGAGTGCATAATCTTACATTTGGAAACAATGAACTGCAGTTTCCATTTTTGGACCATTCATCCAGTAAACCTAGACCTTTTTCCACGTTACAAACCCCTCCAGGAGTGTCAAACCTATTACACATAAACAGGAAGACCTTACCTACCAAATGTCCTCCTATTATGAGGTTCTGCAGCAACTAGGGTATGTTAGGTTTTGAAGCAGCTAGTGTGCATTACGATGTTCTGTAGCAGCTGCAGTGTGTATTAAAGTGACTATAGTGTGTCCGTATATCATACTGGCCAACTCTCCTGTAATGTCCAAGAGGCGACATACTCGCGCATCTACAGGCGCTCTACGATTTCATATGGGTAGAAGCTAAATACTACACTCAAGGGCACTTTATGTGGAGGTCATGTCACAAAGGAGTCAGTGTTTGGTTTGGGAGACACTACATCTCCCTGCTGCAATTTTTAATCTGTGCCAAGCTATTTCGCTTGTGGCAGAATGATACCTACCAGGTCTTCGTCCTTGAGTGACGTTCTCGTGGCCATAGCTGAGGTAATACCGGCTTTCCTGGACTGTACCAGGGACTGTGAGAAAAAGAAGGATTAGTCAGCAATGAGAACTGTATTACAAGTTATTTGGATTGTTCCCAGGTTATTAATAAAATCACTTTAGGATTCAGGAAAGTGACCTGCAGGGGGCATAATGCACCAGACAGAAGATCTGGAGGTCAAATGACATGTAGATCTGCATTGGACCTGCGGGCAAAATACCGCCAAGTCCATGTATCATAACTCATGGTGCTGGCGCTGGCATTTGTGATAGCGTTCACCATCGGCAGATCACCCCCGTGTATCCTGCATTTCTTCTATAGGATTTTCATCCAGAAAAAAGCAAATCATAAATTAAGCATTAAAATAAATAAATTCTACGGGAGACTGCTACGTGGAAAGAGAATATTAGAGGGAGGAAAAACCATAGTGGGTAATGCATGCATGCCCAGAGATGACCATGCTCCACAGCGGAGTGCTTTGTGGGGGCACCCTGGCATGTATGTATGGATGGCAGATACTACTGAATGGGGACCCTACCATTCAGCGTCCATCACTGAGAGTAATGAACCTGGTAGTGTAGGACCAGGACCGAAAAAACTGAAGCAATTGGCAGCAATTGGTATGGAGATATCTAGCCAGGGCAGAAGTCTTGGACATGGTGCTTAATAGTCATGTCTAAAAGCCATGGCGGATATGATTTCCAGCTATTTAATGTAGAAATTCCAACCAACCCTCATATCTTGTACATTAGTCTTAAAAGGAAAGTTCCCCCTTTGGAGATACCCAATAGGCAGAGGGTAGTGACAGTATACAACTAAGATGAACAGATGAGCCCGTATCATGATTATGAACCAGATGCTTATACAGATGCGCCCATCCTTAGGTAAACCAATACAATATTCTGACAGCAAAATCCTTGGAGGCTGCAATTTACAATACAACCATTGGGTGGCAGCACATAGACACATACAAGATAGACATCTTATGACAGAGTATCACATAAACTGTTAGTTTTTGGTTTTTTTGCTTTTTTTTTTTTAAAGTGGGACTCATTTCGAGCCAAGAGGAAAATTAAGGAGCCATTCACACCGTGGAAAGTGAAGAGGAAATCGAGGTGGAGCTCCGCCTCAAAATTCTACTCCACTTTCCAGCCCTCAGTTTTCTGACACAGCTTTTACTCAAGGAGTAAAAGGAGTGGCGCAGCAGCCCCATCCGCTGCACAGTGATAGGAACTGCAGTGCCACTCCTCGCTTGAATAGGATTGGTGCTGCCTGTCCACTAGCAGTTTACACTAATAGCTGATCTGTTTGGGTCTGGCTGTCAGACCCCACAGATCACACACTGATGACCTATCCTTTGGATAGGTCATTAGTATGAAATATTGATTTAGGGCTGGAACACCCTTTTAGCATCCACAAGATGTCAGCGGGTGGTCAATGAATTTCAATACACTGCATCTAGTCTGCCAGATTACAGTTGGTTACTGGCAACCAAGACCAATTTTCTCTTCTTTTCAGTATTGCAAGACGTAGATTTAACCCTACTGGGTGTCTATCTGTGAAGGTTTTCTGTAGAGCGATTTCTATGAGGACATAAACTGCATCTATAGCCAGGCAGTCCATGAAAGTGAATAAATGGTCCATTAGTGGGAATAAAGCAGTCTAGCTATCAGGGTCCATTATGTCAGTGATGTAGGGAACGCTGCCAGCAAAACAAAGAATTTATAACAAGTCATGTAGCAGAGGGAGGGTGCAACGCTACTAATGCAAGGGATCCAAGGCTGCCGCTTACTGTGGAGAGAAGCTACTTACCATTGCCTGTAGAATAGGAGGGACAGCAGCATATAAAAGAATTGTGAAAGGTTAATTCAGATAGAATATCAGCGGGAGAAGTAGGGTTAACATTCATTGTGGGGGGTACCTAGTTCTCAACATGTGTGGGATTAAAAAGGAGATTGAGAATTTGGCAAGGATTGATACCTGCAGAGTACAGCAGGGCACTGTTCTCGTTTCCTAATCTTAAATGGTCCCTTCTAAGATTCTTTAACAACCTCTCTAAGGGTCCTTTAACACTGGTCAACGCCTGGCCGTAACAAGCGCCGGTCGATGATATCCAAATAAATCCGTGTTTGTTAAGCGGCCTCTTATAGTGTAATATGTATATACTGTGCATCGGCCTGTGTACAGGGCCAATGCAAAGAAACACTGACCAACCTTAAGGAAGATACGTTACCTTCCTTACCAATCTTTCAGAATGATAAAGAATGGCCAAATTATCCTTAGAGGGATGACATTACTATGCCCCACTGGTACGAAGATGACCGACCAATATTTTAATAAAATCCCATCACTTAAAGGGAGTCTGTCACCAGAACCCATCTTATCAACCCAGTTAGGTTAGGGTCACCTGACTCAGTGTTTTCCCCTTGTGAATCGCTGCCTCCGTTGCCGAGATATCCTTGTTTGTCAATATGCAATGAGCTCTTTAGGGCAATGACAATTCTCGATATTGACAAAAATAGTGGTATCTCAGCAATGAAGACATCGATTCACTATGGAACCCTAACTTATCTATCTGCGGAGCTGGGTAATGTGGGTTCTGGCTGCTGACTCCCTTTAAAAGCAACCTGTCCGCTCTCCTGAATTTGGCGTTTTAGTAATACCCGTATGCATGAATCAATTCTAGAGCATTTTTTCTTGAAGCTCTGTATTGTGTCGTTACTCTGTTATTCCTGTTGGAAATGCATGAATAAATTGATAACTGGGTGATACCATTGCTGTCTTTAAATGGGATGTGTTCGTACATTTGGAAAGACTGGTGTCTTCACATCCCATGCACCGATGGAGCATGCACCTCATTTATGATAAGTCATAAACCTAGTCATAAATCAGGCAGGACTGAGGTGTCAGGCTGGGAAGGGAGGGGGGTGTTGGTGTTTTTGTTGCTTGTGTACTGTTTTTCTTTATGTATGTAAAGAAAGAAAGAAAAAAAAATTATAAAATAAAAGAATAAATAAATCAGATACAACCAATGCCAAGCGATGTGCCTGCCCTGGTGTAAATAATCATTAAATAGGTGAACCACGCCCATGACCCATTTCAGAAAAGTGTTGAGAATGCCATAAAAACACCACTCGCAACAATTTTTTCCGCAAGTGGTGTCTATACAGTCGCAAATCCCAGGTTTGCAACTTTTTCATGTCAGAAAAGTTATGTAAATTGTTAATAAATATACCCCATTATGGTGACTTGGATAACAGTAAAGTCCTATTGTCACTTTTCTCACATTCCCAGGAAGGAGAACAGAGGCACAGCATAACAGATAATCAAAAATTTCTCCAGAATTACGGAAATGCAAGAGGTTACTAAAATACATGATAGAAATGCTGACAGGTGTTCTTCCATTAACAAAAAGACCCTATGATGCCTTAACCTGCCCCTTAGTTTTAAGGTGAGTGGCCATGCTATTCTTAGCATGGTATGGGGGGGGGGGTGATTACCTTCCTCCTCTAAAGAAGGTTGGGTAGAGAGTTTAGAGAGAAGATAGGAATGACTTCACCACCACGAGGACTACAACCAGTTAGTAAATTTACCCGTGCATATAATACAATACAATTAATCGGCTCCGTCTTTTCAGACTTACCAAATCGCTAACCAAAGGAATAGGCTTCTTCTTGCGAAGGTCAGGCATGCTGTCAATCCCATACAAGCCTCCGGCAGGCCTTGAGAAAGACATACAGTGAAAGCTAGATTATACACTGGCACAAAAGACCGATATAACTAAGAAGTTCTAACATAATAGAAACCCGAGCAACAAAACGCTAAGTGATCAGAACGCACCCAACGTGGTTATCAGGTCAGACACACAATAGATGAAAGAGCAGAACACTTGTCAAATGAGACATCTAACAAAGGGGAATGTTCCCTTATCTGTACAGGTATTCAGGTCTGACAATACAATATTACACGATAGACTCAAAGACCCAATACTAGAGCCTGCAAGGATTTCATAGGTAAGGAAAAAGTGTCAGGCTTAGCCTACAGAACTATCACCCCCCGCCCACCTGACAAAGACACACCATTCCAATTCAGACAGTCTAGTCAGGTTTTTCTAGGACAAACACACACAGTTAAAATTGGGTTTAGTAGGGTTAGAAAGAAAAGACTGAGCTAAAAACCATCCATAACTAATTATACATAAAACCAGATGTATAAAATATATGTCCATACACCTGAATACTGCTGCATGTGGTTAGAGCATAGCTAAAACAAACATGAGGCAGGCGCAGATAGTACTGTCTCCTTGTCTCTACCTGTAAATGATGCAAACAGCACACACTATTTTCCCTTTAAATGATATTGGCACAGATAGTACTGCCTTCCTGTAAGTAATAAAAGGTACAGGTAGGACAGTCTCCCTATAAACGATATAGGCACAGATAGTACTGCCTTTCTGTCTCTTTTCTGATAAACGATAAAGGACAGAAAATACTGCTTTGCTGTACATAAAAGACAGAGTAATGCCGCTCTGTCTCTTCCTGTAAAAGATGTAGGCACAGATAGTACTGCCTCTCCTTGTAAATGATGCAGACACCGCTTTCTAGCATTTGCATACAAAATGATGTAAGCACAGATAGTAATACTTCTCAAGATCTTCTAGAAAATGATGTAGACAGTACAGTTTAAGTCTCTCCCTTTAAATTATGTAGATACTGATAGTACTGCCATTCTGTCTCTTCGTGTAAATGACATAGGTACAGAAGGTACCAATTCACTGTAAATAATAAAGACACAGATACCGGTAGAGACAGAGCGGCAGTGCTATCAGTGTCTAATATTTACAGTGAAGCGGTAGCTTCTGTGCATTTATTTACAAGAAGAGGTGGAAAGGTATTGTCATCAGTGTCTACATAATTTTCAGGTAGAGACAAAGAGACAGAAAAGCAGTACTATCTGTGCCTACATCACTTGCATTCAGATGTCAGGAAGCAGTGCCTACATCATTTACAAGAAGAGGCAGAGGCAGTACTATCTGTGCATACATCAATTACTGGTAGAGAAAGGGAGGTAGTTCTAACTGATGTAGGCACAGATAGTACTGCCTTTGTCTCTCCTTGTAAATTGCATAGCTCCTAGGGTCAGGAGCTAAAATGTGATATATATTATATATATATATATCCCACACATTTACTATATATCTGCCAGGCATGGAGAAAAGATATTAGCTTATTGTATCCCCCCGATCATATGAAATCCTGGTGTAGGGTGAAGTGCATGTCTACAGGCCATGGGACTATAAGATCACTTCACATTTCTTAACCCCTTAGAGGTGTGCTTTAATAGCTGCATGAGCAACGACCCTGCGCCAATGTGATCAACACTTTTAATCCTACCCAGGGTCTGTCTGCAATGGCTGTAATAGCAACTTCTGATCCTGGCTGTTTAACCCCTTAGTACAACAGTGCCCACAGCATCTGAGAAGCCTGACAAAAGGGAATAACTTCTCCTTTAGAATAGCAGTAAGCACATTGGATTTCTCTTCACTCCATATTATGTCATATATCCTATTATGTTCTAATCCCATTCTTCCATTGATCTCTTCCCTGTGAATACTATTAGTGGACTGTTCCCCTCTTACACATACTTTCATGTTTTTTTCCAACTGTGATCCATTTCCATAAATCTTTTGTATTCGAGAATTCTTTTACTGGAGCAGGCAGCAGCAATGTTTTGCTTGTATCTGCGGATATTATTTGGCTATGACCACAACCCACTTTTTTACCTATCCACAGGATTTCTAAAAGCCCCCTGGTCTGCAGGGAGGAGGAGTTTAGTCAAAGGAGCGCGGTGCCCCTCAATTTAAGTTTATAGGACTGACTGAGACAACTGGGTACAGCACTTAGCTGTCTCCATCAGCCCTATAGACAATGAATGGAGCAGCACTTGACCACTGTGACATTCACTCAACTCCACCTCATTGCTGTTGTGCAACCTGAAGGAACAGGGGTCTCAGGATGATTAATGGGGCATACAGTTGTATGGACACCATGGATCAGACCGATGGAGACTGTTTTCTACTGGAAGAATGTCAAGCACTATTGGGATTGGGCCCTTCAAGCCAGGGCTGTGGAGTCGGTATGCCAAAGCCCCGACTCCGACTCCTCAATTTCCCCTGACTACGGCTCCGACTCCGGCTCCGGCTCCGACTCCGACTTGCTTACTCCAGATAATGGTGCTAAACCTTATAGGTTCACTCAGAACTCAGTCCCATCATTATATGAGGAATAGAACAGACCTTTACAGGACATTTCATCATTTTCAACATTTCATCATTTTCCCAAATTCTTATGAAAATATATTCAGCACATACTGCATTGTACTACTAACTGTACCAATTTATTATATATTTTGGGAGTCGGAGTCGGTCCATTTTATACCGACTCCGACTCCACCAAAATAGGCACCGACTCCGACTCCACGACTCCGACTCCACAGCCCTGCTTCAAGCACTATTTGATGAGTCCCTTGGCTGAAGAGAAGGTACAATTCAATATTTTCAAGAATGTGCCACCATCTATTTCTTACTGACAACACTGGATAAGAAATTGGATTCACATTCAAGCACCATCAGATGGCAGCAGATCGATTTCTCACGAATTTAAGGATGATTCAACTGAGGAGGATTCAGATGCCTGAGATGATCTAACATCCTAATATCAGGATGCCGAGGATGATGATATCCTGTATAATACTTTATCGGTAAATGTAGATGGCTGGATGGAAGAAAGCAGTGGTGAAGATCATGAAACAGCTGTGTACACCAGCTGCAATCCTTGGAGAAAAGGACACTGAAGCAGATGATTCTTGGGATGATAAAGATCTAATGAGAAGATTTGCCAACTTTGCTTTTTAACTGCCAAAGGCCCTGAGGTATTGCTGGCGTCCCATGATGTTGAAGGAAATCATAAGGCTCCCACTACACAGAAGGCAAACCAAGAAGGCCAAAAGACTTCAGTGGCCCAGAAACAGGTAACATGATACTCCACAAGATGACCCAGCAACATCTAGAGACCTATTTAGAAGTACCTTAGACATAAGAGACCCTATGAATATTCACACAAGATACTGGAAGCTATCACAGAGCACTCAAGATATTGGAGTCCTTCAGTAGACAACAGAGATCAATAAAGAGGTCCCAAACTTCCTTATTGGTGGCCTTTATGATGTTGTAGGTCACAAAGAAGGACTTCAAAGACATTAGGCTTAATAACCTATCAGATAGACCCTTTTAAGAGGTGTGTTAATAACATCAAAAGTCCTCAAGTGTGACCCAAAGACATCAGACAACCATCTAGAGATGGTGGGTGTCCCCATCAGGAGGCCAGCCATGACTTCAGAGGTCCCTAAAAACCACAAAGAGATGGCAGGGCTCCTTGTCTCCTAACATGAAGAATACAACTCTTCGAAATCAGACTTAGTGAGTAAAAATAACTGCGTCTGACGCCTCCGGCTCTCGTGAGTCACGTATCTAATGTCCTTGTATGGAAGCACTGTCATTGATACACATTACAATATAGTATAAAACCAGAAATATGTCACAAACGCTAATGGAAACCTACATTCACCATCCATCTCATCATTGCTCCTAGTATTCAATGGACTCTGGGCCACACTGTGATGTGCAGAGCGTCTCCTCTGTACTCTATTGTGTAATAAATCAATTATTCCCACTGATCAGAGGAAATATAAAGCGGCTGCAAACAGTACAAACAGAATAATAAAAAGGAAGAGAGCTCACCCGCCGCCTTTAAACCACGGTGGCTTTGATGGGTCCCCGTCATCTTGTGTCTGATGGAGAAACAGAAATGCAGGTCAAGATCAATATACTAATATGAGTTATAATAGAAGCACATACAACTAGACACAAAGATCCTTCTCTGGTGCACACAGTACATGTATAAATCTCAAGTCATATATAGAACATGCTATCAGTACACAGAACATACACCCATCTCACAAGTACTGTCTCAAGAGTACATCAACGCTCAGTCAAGATGATATATGTATATAAATATCACTATCTATACTCATATACGCACCTCTCCTGTATCCAGTGTACATAGACATCTATATATACACCCCCCCTCCTGTCTCCAGAGTACATGGATTGAATACATCTCCTAGACTTAATCTCCAAGAGTTATCAAAACTGGTGCAAATAATAACTGGAGTAGTTGCCCCTAGCAACAAAACAAGCCTCTGGGGGGGGGGGGGGGTTAATGAAATGTGAAATCTGGTTTCTATGGACAACAGCTCCGCTTTCCTTAGCACCACTTTTGATGAAGCTCTGTATTTATACGCATACTCCTAGTCTTCACCTTACATGGTTTGCACATAGACATTGTGTGCAGTATACATATATCGCACATACTCTTCATACACACTGCACTCACGCACTCCTCATACACACCGCACTCGCGCACTCCTCATACACACCGCACTCGCGCACTCCTCATACACACCGCACTCGCGCACTCCTCATACACACCCTCCTCTTTCAATATGCAGCAGATAAGGAGCCTGTTCAGAGCATGTGGCCCTTGTTTGATGTGTCCTGAGAGGGCCAGAAGCAAAATAATCCAAAAGTCCGTTCTTACAATTGTATGTCCTACTAGAGATGGATCTAATCCAGGTAGTCACTAGCACATTCTATATGAGGTGGACTCAACTACTTTTAGTAAAGGTCCACTGACCTGGGTCTTTCCATCAGGTGAACACGTAACCCCCTCCCAGTACTGCCCGTGCCTCTTTGCCCCACCCAATCCCTTTGTGCTCCCATACAGTAATGGTGCTTTCCTTTGAGTAATTAAGACTCCTTAGTGGCCTCCTTAGTCCCCCCTATAATGCCACCTTCGCGGCCTCCACATGATAAAATGCCCCATTAGTGCCATCACATGGTTAAATACCCCATTAGTGCCACCATACAGTATAATGCCCCCTTAGTGGCCACATACGGTACCATGAAAACTGTATTTAAATGTCAGTTAACAAGTGCTAATCCTTGAGCTGAGTTTTTTGACATGGATTTTGGAGCATTTTCCTCTTCCCCTACTTGCATCTCATTGTTATCCATAGAAGTCAGCATCCTCCTCTATCCTGGAGAGTTTCCTTATCGAAAAACCGCACTAAAAACCCCACAGGGTGTCCACACACTGCTAAGCCTCATATAGCTAAAAAGCCACACCACGAAACACTTCAAAATCCACTTGATTTGAAGAAAAAAAAAAACTTGTCAAAAGGCTCATTGTTTTCATAAGTTTCCACATCAGGTCTTTTTCAACTTCCAAAAATTTCAACCTCTCTGAGGCATGACATTCACAAGGTAAATCGCACCCCCAGGATCTCACCACCATCATCTCTAAAAGTGATGAGAAGTCTTACATGGCACAACAAAAATAAGGCCAGGTAGACTGCTGGATGGGTTTTCCGCTACATAAAACTTAATAGTATAATGAAAACTTCTAATATACTTTGTGTTGCTGGAGACCTCCGCTTGCCTTTAGAGGCTACAAACAATCTAGACAATCCTCAGCAGCACAAATCTTATTTCTGCCCTGATAGCTTGCTACAATGTAAAAGCAGCAGGTAAGGCGCTGTTCACATCTGCATTGTGACATCCAGTTATATGGAAGACACAACACTAATGGATCAGTGCCATGACAGACACCAACGCTACCTAACGGAGGACCCCACTAACTTCTAATGGGGTCTGATGGACATCAGTCATCCTGGTGTCTGTTATCTAAGGGTGTGTTCACACTAATGTTATTACAGTCCGTTGCTCTCATCAGTCATAGGATGAGAGCAACGGACATTAATGGTAGAAGACTGATGGACGCAGATGGAGCCCCCTCTGTCTGCGTCTGTTTCCATTGACTCTAATGTAAAAAAACAAAATGGACGATTTGTTCTATTTATCTTCTTTCTTCCGTCATCATGTCTGTCTTTCATTCCTTAAAGTAAAGTAGTGCAAGCAGGAAAAGTAAAAAATATAACAGAAGAAAGAAAAAAGTGTCAGACATGTATTTTACATGTGGGTGAACGCAGACAGACACCTGACAGATCTACATCTGTTGTTTAATGTCCATTGCTCTTATCCTGTGATGGATAAGAGCAACAGACATCAAATAATGGTAGTGTGAACCCATCCTTACCGGAACGATAATGCAAGTTGCGCAATTTTTTTCACCCTGAAATGTGAACAAATCTGCTCCAGAGGCTTCAGGTCCTTAAATTTTATCAGTCTGGAATCCAACTTGTTTAGCTCAGCAACCTTTGGCACTCCAGCTGTTGTGGAACTACAATTCACAGCATGCTCTATTCACTTCTGTGGGTAGCTTGAAAAAGAGCAGAGCAACGTGGGGGCTAGTAGTTCCAAAACGGAAGGTTGCCGTTTTCATTAGTCTAGATTTTACCCTTAAAGGGGTGTTTCCATGAGCATAACCAATAACCAGATTTACATTGGTTGACAATTTAAAGTTGACATTTTTGCAAATATAACATTTTTTTAAAGATTTTCTCTAACTATCTTAGCAGTGACAGTCTTTTGTCTTGATCAGATTGGGCCATGCATGCTGGAACCTTCTATGGTCTGGGACTTGTCAGAAACCCAACCATGATTTCCTTATTGTGGTCGGTTTATCTTCTTGTATATGTAGTGTTCCTACCTGATAACCTGTCCATAATAAAGAAATCATGGTTATATCCATTGACAACAATCAAGAAAACAGACTGTCACCACTAAGATGGTTAGAGAAAATCTTCAAAAATCTGCAACATTTTTAAATTATTTAATATCTGCAAAAATGTTTAACATTTATTTGTCTACAAAATGTCTAAATCTGGTTAAGTTCTTGGGATTGTGATAAAGATCACTCATCTCCGAAACAGTTTACACTGGGCCATGTGAATGCCCATTAGACAAGTGTCAATCTACTTGCGTTATAGGCAATTGGCACTTGTTCTGGGCCTCATATTGGCCTGTGTAAAAGAACCCTAAAGACAAGAGGTGGTCAGCCATCTGGAGAGGTGTGGTTTATGGGTTTCAGTCACAGGATCTCATTTGTAAGATTTTATTGTGCTCCGGAATATTACGGCTTCACACTCTGAACAGGCTCTTATCTGGCACAGCTCCAGTCTGTCTGGCAATGAATGGGTTACAGTCCACACCAAGACTTGGGGTACCACCATAAGGGGCACCATGCAGAATTAGATTTAAAAAAAAAAATAACCTGATATTCAGCTTTATGCCCCTCTGTGCAGGAAAGAAAGAGCAGGAGAGAAAGTGAAGATTAGTAGGGACCATGACCGGTCCAAGTGCACACTGAGCGGGACAGAACTATATGGTAACAACACCACAGCATTCACCAGTGATAAAGCCAGATACAGATGCACAGACATACACCTAAAACAGTATCTTCCATGATCAGACTGCTCACACTGTAAACGGAGAGGACATATTGCTATGATCTGTATGAAGGCGCTCCGGTCACAGCCCTCACTAATATGAAAAATTTTCATATTCTCTGCTAATACAAGAAGAAAGTGTGTCCAATAAATGTCCAAAAAGAGTTGGGTCAGAATTTAGTATCTTGTCACTGTGACTTAAGGAACCACTTTACAGGAGGAGTTATCTATCTATGCACCTATGATCGCTTATAGGGGGTCTATACTTTATTAAAATGTGGCTAATACACATCTTGTTTTGTTTTCTGACTGTTGCCGTGATACAGATATTGGGGCATATTTATCAATAGAAGTCTGACATTTTTCTGCCAAAATTTATGGTGCACGGAATTTACGACATATTTATGAACAGAGTATGCCAGAAAGAACAGACTCGATACTTTTTGAAAACGTGCCAGGTTTAGAAGCGTCTAACTTTACGACACATGTATGAAATAGAAAAGAATGAATAGGGCGCAGATTTTCTTGTGCAAAGTAGACAAAGTTTAAAATTGGGTAAACTTATGAATTTACGAAAACTTTCTTTGTACGCCACATACTTGTGCAAGAGAGGATTTGTGTCTGCTTATTTTGCACCAAAAATTGGAGGGTGATTGATGCGAGTGCCAAATAGTTACTGTATTGAACATGGTTTATCTTTCATTGTATGATAGCCATGAAATAAAGATTGTATGTCATGTGTTAATTTGTGTGATGGTGCAAATGACAGACAGACAGTCTTATGATCGTGTCGTATGGGGATAGGCCCTCGACAAAGGTGACTATATATATACACATATATACAGTATATATATATGCACAATAATTAATTTTTGATAACTGGTTCCTGCTGAAACCAATATCAAACTAATATGCTAAATCTATATTAGTACATATCATTGTGTGACATACGGATAATGGCGGATAATGAATATTGTGAAGACTGTGCAGTAAAAACCATGCAGTGTGCCTATATGCTGAGTAGTGAAAACCGTGCCAATACAGCGAACAGTGTAGATCGAGCATGGTGCTGATATAATGTATAGTGACAATGGTGCACACTGCAGATACGATATATAGTGATGATAAAGCATAGCACAAAAATATATAGAATGACAATCATACCTAGCGCAGATAGGATATATAGTGATTTTTTTGTGCACAGTACAAGTATGGTGTATAGTGACAGTCGGCACAGGCAGATACAATATATAGTGACAGTCGTGCACAGTGCAGATACAATATATAGTGACAGTCGTGCACAGTGCAGATACAATATATAGTGACAGTCGTGCACAGTGCAGATACAATATATAGTGACAGTCGTGCACAGTGCAGATACAATATATAGTGACAGTCGTGCACAGTGCAGATACAATATATAGTGACAGTCGTGCACAGTGCAGATACAATATATAGTGACAGTCGTGCACAGTGCAGATACAATATATAGTGACAGTCGTGCACAGTGCAGATACAATATATAGTGACAGTCGTGCACAGTGCAGATACAATATATAGTGACAGTCGTGCACAGTGCAGATACAATATATAGTGACAGTCGTGCACAGTGCAGATACAATATATAGTGACAATCAGGCACAGTACAAAAATGATATATAGTGACAATTGTGGTATGATGAAGTATAGTGACAGTTGTGCACAGTCCAAGTATGTTGTAAAGGGACATATTTGCACTGTGCACAGTATTAATATGCTGTATAGGGAAGTCAATGGTGATATAGTGTATAGTACAGGCTTCTCCATGTGCAGATATAGCGTACATTGAAAAACAGCGCTAACATTGTTTATAGTAAAAACAGGGGACACTGTAGATACGGCACGCAGTGAAGACCGGGCTCTGTCAGATATGGTGTATGATAAAGACATATCAGCACTATGTGTAAAATACACGTCATAATATCAGGCACAATATGAGCCAGCAGGGCAGATACAACCTGATCCTACAACATACTGTGCAATCTTGTGTCATTACACTCAGCGCTATACTGCAACACGACACAGGTCATGCAGGACACATCACCAGGGAGTAACGCAAGTAAGAGGTCAAGAACTTGGAGGGCACATCTTACGTATTATATCTACCTACAGATTCTGTGGATTTGAGGATTCTTTTACTTATGCGCTAAACCACCTATATCTAAGTGTGACGCTATAACACCACTCTGATACACTGTGCACTGTATGTATACGCACCAATACACCGCAGTCACACTAACACACACGCAGCGCACATTCAGCACACAGGACATCCGAGCCTCTCATACTGGGAAAGTTGTCCTCGCGTAAAACATTCTGATCGGCTGTGATATAAATTATCAGATATACATCCTGTACTTTGCCTTATATTTTAGTCCAGGGGGTGGCAACCTATGGCATGCATGTCCCAGCTGGCACACAACGTATTTTCGCTTGGCATGGTGATAGGTACCAGAGGACATGTGACACCTGGCACACAATGTTCGGCCACTAGTCAGTATTATAGGTGTTTGGTTGCAGAAGCATCATTGGGTCCAGCACTGTGATGGTGGCACTAGGGCTGGGCCACCAATCTCCTCCACTGTTATGTGGCCTATGAGGAAAGGGGGAGACAAGGGGGCAGATGGGGAGTTTTGAGTGACCTGGCTTTAGACAGAAGGCAGCAGGAGTGGCAAGTAAAGCCTTCACATATTGGCAGGAGTGAGCAATTCAATAAAAACACATGCACACTTGGCCAAACTGGGCAAGCATGTGTATGGGGCTGTCAGACAGAACCACTGCCAGTCAGACTGAAGCAGCCACTTTTAAGACTAATATGCCCATTCAACCCATGCTAGACCAAATGTAAACATATACATATATATATATATATATATATATATATATATATATATATATATATACAGTCATGAAAAAGTTTGGGCACCCCTATTAATCTTAATCATTTTTAGTTCTAAATATTTGGGTGTTTGCAACAGCCATTTCAATTTGATATATCTAATAACTGATGGACACAGTAATATTTCAGGATTGAAGTGAGGTTTGTTGTACTAACAGAAAATGTGCAATATGCATTAAACCAAAATTTGACCGGTGCAAAAGTATGGGCACCTCAACAGAAAAGTGACATTAATATTTAGTAGATCCTCCTTTTGCAAAAATAACAGCCTCTAGTCGCTTCCTGTAGCTTTTAATCAGTTCCTGGATCCTGGATGAAGGTATTTTTGACCATTCCTCTTTACAAAACAATTCCAGCTCAGTTAAATTTGAGGGTCGCCGAGCATGGACAGTCCGCTTCAAATTATCCCACAGATGTTCAATGATATTCAGGTCTGGGGACTGGGATGGCCATTCCAGAACATTGTAATTGTTCCTCTGCATGAATGCCTGAGTAGATTTGGAGCTGTGTTTTGGATCATTGTCTTGCTGAAATATCCATCCCCGGCGTAACTTCAAATTCGTCACTGATTCTTGTACATTATTCTCAAGAATCTGCTGATACTGAGTTGAATCCATGCGACCCTCAACTTTAACAAGATTCCCGGTGCCGGCATTGGCCACACAGCCCCAAAGCATGATGGAACCTCCACCAAATTTTACAGTGGGTAGCAAGTGTTTTTCTTGGAATGCTGTGTTTTTTTGACGCCATGCATAACGCCTTTTTGTATGACCAAACAACTCAATCTTTGTTTCATCAGTCCACAGGACCTTCTTCCAAAATGAAGCTGGCTTGTCCAAATGTGCTTTTGCATACCTCAGGCGACTCTGTTTGTGGCGTGCTTTCAGAAACGGCTTCTTTCGCATCACTCTCCCATACAGCTTCTCCTTGTGCAAAGTGTGCTGTATTGTTGACCGATGCACAGTGACACCATCTGCAGCAAGATGATGCTGCAGCTCTTTGGAGGTGGTCTGTGAATTGTCCTTGACTGTTCTCACCATTCTTCTTCTCTGCCTTTCTGATATTTTTCTTGGCCTGCCACTTCTGGGCTTAACAAGAACTGACCCTGTGGTCTTCCATTTCCTTACTATGTTCCTCACAGTGGAAACTGACAGGTTAAATCTCTGAGACAACTTTTTGTATCCTTCCCCTGAACAACTATGTTGAACAATCTTTGTTTTCAGATCATTTGAGAGTTGTTTTGAGGAGCCCATGATGCCACTCTTCAGAGGAGATTCAAATAGGAGAACAACTTGCAATTGGCCACCTTAAATACCTTTTCTCATGATTGGATACACCTGGCTATGAAGTTCAAAGCTCAGTGCGGTTACAGAACCAATTTTGTGCTTCAGTAAGTCAGTAAAAAGTAGTTAGGAGTATTCAAATCAATAAAATGATAAGGGTACCCAAATTTTTGCACCGGTCAAATTTTGGTTTAATGCATATTGCACATTTTCTGTTAGTACAATAAACCTCATTTCAATCCTGAAATATTACTGTGTCCATCAGTTATTAGATATATCAAATTGAAATGGCTGTTGCAAACACCCAAATATTTAGAACTAAAAATGATTAAGATTAATAGGGGTGCCCAAACTTTTTCATATGACTGTATATATATATATACCCCCATAGTGCAGGTGAAAGGAAAAAACTCTAATATATTTTATTAAAGAAAAGTGCTGCCTGTGTCTTTACTTATTTAGCTCCTTCGGCCGCTGGTCAAATATGTATAACAGAAATCTATGGAGAGGGAATGAAGAGGAGAGCTCCTCAAAGCAGAGACATCTGCACTATAGAGAGACCATTCTCTTTCACAACACAGCTGGGTTATCAGGAATTATTCCTGCCCAGAGAATGCTGGTGACTCATTTAATGCTGTATACAGCTTCATATCTCTGTCCTCCCCCTACCCTCTCCATAGACTACCTTATAAACTGACACTGCTTGTGTAAGAAGTACAGACCAAAATCACTCTGATGAGAAGTAAAGACAGATGTAATAGGTAAAAGACACTCCGACAAATTTATTAAAACTCTTTTAAAACAACCAATAATGGGTTGCTATGGGCAACTTTTCTTTTAGACAGTTTAACAAATCTGCCAAATCTTTTTTTTTTTTTTTTTTTGTGAAATATATTGCAAAGTTTATTCCCTTCACTTGCAGAATGGGTTTATGAAAAAATAAATAAAAATTATATAAATAAAATGTATCTAAATAAAAAAGCCAACCGCTGCACTAGTCACATCCAGAGCTGCACTCACCATTGTGTATCTACTACAGATTGTGTATGTACTACATATGTCACAGTGCATTATAAAAGGAGGGGGAGTAAATGACTATCTATACCGCACAGACTCAGCGAGGGGAGTTGGCGTTCAGTTCCGCGGCACCCGCGCTGTCAGCAGTTCTCCTCTGCCCGCAGGTAGCATTTCTTTGGTATGGTAATATCAAATTTTTTTTTTTTGCATGCGCTCCAAATATACATATAATTAAATGTGCAGCACACCAGAGGCATGTAGCTAACACCACGTGTTCATCGCCAGATCAGTCAGGCGGCAGATAATTAATACGTTTCACCCTCCGAGTTCCCACACAACAGACGCGTTCAAGGGGCTTATTAGGTAGAGATCGTGAACTGAGTGGGTGACGCTGGGACCCCCTCCCCCCGCTTATTACGGTAGTGTCGCATCTCCAGCACTATAACAATGACAGTATCAGAACAAGGAGTAAAGTGGAAATTGTGAAAAAGCCGCAGAGCGCAGGATACGACGTCAGCTCCCGGTAAATAAGATAACACGAAAAGCAATGGACTAAGGAAAATCCTTCATTTATTCAATAAACTGTCTTGACCCCTGACAGGTGAGCAGAAACCTATGGATATACGTAGCAGGTATGACGCAAGCTTTTCCTGGAGTAATATTACTGACATGAATATGAACGGGGTCTGAACGACCCATAAAAACCTGCAAAATTTGATGCAGTTTGTGGTCACCAAGGATTGACCATGCAACAAGCACTGTGGTTTACAGCTGCTCATTTGGACCACAAGTCCCAGCGTAAAGATCTGGTGATGACCAGGTTTGGTGCCCAGTGCACCATATACATATATCATGTACCGTACCATATAAGTCTATCACTACTGCTCTGGACCTTGAGTAAATTCATGTGTTATACTCCAGTCACATCCAAAGCTGCACTTACTTTTCTCCTCACATATATCTATATGTACTTGGCTAACAACCTCAATCTGATGCACTGTGATGGGAGAAAGCGTAATATGCCAACAAAGTTTGGAGCAACTGGATAGCCACAAAGGTCAAAGGTTGATCGCGTCTCCTTAATTGTAGAGCTAATAAAGTAGCCAATACACATAAGATTAAAGTAGTTCTTCAAGAGGAGGTAGGATGGCGCACAAAAACGCTGACCGCTCCAGAGATTGTGTAGTGGCCAAGTGGCCATTCCACTGACTGGTAGCAGAGCTGCAATAGTGAGACACGGCCACTATACCATATATGGAACTGTAATAAGTAAAATGATAAACCCCCACATAAATCCCACCCATCCCAAAATGTGTAATAAAGAATAAAAAAAATAAAATAAAATAAAAAAAAATTTATAATGAATGATAATCAGAATTGCAGTTTGTCTGTTGAAACATTATAAGGCCGGGGCACCACGTGGTGTAAATGCGACGGCGGAAAAAAATGGGCGTTTTAGAGTCACAGCAAAGTGGATGGGATTCTAGTGGTTTTAGAAATCCCAGCATGTCAATTATATCTACAGAAACGCCGTCAGTTTCCCTATAGATATAATTGAAGCAGAAAGTCCACTGAGGAAACCTCGGCGAACTTTCCGTGCAAAGTGCTGCGGGAAGAACCGTAATGCGTTTTTTTTCACCACGGTTTTTCCCACAGTGCTTTTTTGCTGTGGGAACCCACATCGGGTCTTAGTCTAATAGTAATCAAAAAGTGTTATGCTCCTCAAAATGGTGTCAGTAAAAAAATCAGGTCTTCCCACAAAAAATAAGCCTTCCGTCTCTTAGAAAGCAGCAAAGCCAAAAAAAAATAAAATAAAATAAAATATAATAATAATAATAATAATAATAATAATAATAATAAATATATATAAAATAAAACTTAAAAAAAAAAATACAAATTTGATATCAATGTAATCCTATCGACCGAGTGAAAAAATAAAGTTATTTAAGGTGCAGATTGAAAATGGCGCATAATTTATAGTATAAAAAAGGTAGTAGCAAAATTACTGATTTTTTTCTATTCTTTCCCCATAAGAAATAATGAAAGTTAATCAATAACATATATCTACCCCAAAATAGTGCCATTACACACTACCACTTATCCTGCAAGTATGTGACGAGAGAAGAATACAAAAAATGGCCTAAAACAGGTCGGTGACTAAAGGGTTAAGGATAGGCCAACAATTTTTTGAAAAGTTGGACAACCCCTCTAAGACTACGTTCATATCTGAGGCGGAGTCACCATTGGAGACGCCACCACACCGTGTCCACCGAAAATCAACAGAGGAAAAAGTTCTGCATGGAGGATGTTTTCCTCCGCCGCTTTCAGTTTTATGACAATGGACCCCATTATAATGGGGTCGGTCAGACTCCGTGTGTTACCACTGTTTTAGTAGTCCGCCTCTCCATTGTTTGGATCCCCCGATGGACCCGAACACTGGAGATGCGAAGCTACTGTGAATCTAGCATCAGTTTATGGCCAGTTTGAGTGTTAAGTCAAGTCTTCACATATTAGCCCGAGTGAACAATTCAATGAAAACACATGCACACTTGGCCAAACTGGGCAAGCATGTGTATGGGGTGGTCCGATGGAATCGCTGCCCATCAGACTGAAGAGGTATGGCCACCTTAAGGGAACCAGCGCCCTTGGTTTGTAAAGCAATTTCTTCCGAAATCTTGTAGACTTGGGTTAATCCCCCTTTCTATAAAGGATAAGCAGTGGATCCTATAATGCATCGTCACATACCAGTAGATTTCAATCGGATTTTCCTCCAGCTCGACTTCAGATCACAAGGCGGCCAAGAATCTCGACTCATTATCGTTACATAAAGCCGCCCTTATTCACTACACGGTCGGATTAAATCTCCAATAGGAATAATGAGAACATGGAGGCCACTTCTAGGCCCTTTTCCCTTTCAAAACCCACAGCAAAAACACTGAGTGAAGTTTAGGATAAGTCCGTAATTACATGTAAAGGCAGAAGAAAGGGCAGGCCGCTGTACGAATGACACGTCAGGAGAGACGGCGGATGACCTCGGTGGGGACCGCCATCCAGACACCCCGGGAAGGAGTGGGCTCTGGCTTAATCTAGGAGTCAATGATTAGTAATTAGCAATTACGTCGCATCAGGACGTATTCTGTGAAGTGACAGGGAGGGAAAGAGTTCCACATATGTTTTAAAATACATCCATTACCAAGCCGCTGGCAAATAATAACCTACTGATTATCGGATTATACTCCGCCGCCGCAAGAATACCGCTCTGACCCCAGAGACGTAATTGTAACCTGAGCACTCCATGTTCCCAGCAAATAACCAAGTCCTACAGACTGTTCTAGACGAGAAGCATTACCTCTAAGGAGGATACTGTACAGAGAGAGGTGGGAGAAAACTACAGCATGTCCTTGTATCATACTCCAGTATCTCTGTATAGACTGTGTACACACTGATACTGGATGTACATATATAATTATATACAGGCAGTGGCGTAACTAGGAATGGCTGGGCCCCAAGGCGAACATTTGACATGGGGGCCGCCCCCCCCCCGGACCACCCCATCCAAACTTCCCTCCACAAACCGCATTCCTGCGCACACTATTATGTGCCATAGTGGCCCCTGCACACAGTATTATGCCCCATAGTGGCCCCTGCACACAGTAGTTTTCCCCATAGTGGCCCCTGCACACAGTATTATGCCCCATTGTGGACCACCCATGAACAATTATTATACTCTGGGGTCTTTTCAGACCCCAGAGTATAATGATCGGAGACCCAGGGCAGGATACAAACATAAAAAAACAATGTTACCTACCGCTTCCTTGCTCCGATGCACTCCCATGCGCTACTTGAGCCATCTTCAATGTTGGACCAGATCTCGCGTGATCAAGGCCGGCGTCGCGACGCATAATGACGTCGGCTGACGTCTGGGCCGACACTAAACAGGCCCGAAGCCTGCGAGAGCGCAGGAGAGGCGAGTTAGTGGTTGTTTTTTTTTTTTATGTTCCCTCGCCTCCCCTGGGCCCCCAATCATTATACTCCGGGGCCTGAAAAGACCCTGGAGTATAATGATAGCAGTGTTTGTGGGGTTCGCGCTAGCGGCTGCCACAGGGCTCCGGGCCCCTTAATGTGACGGGCTCTGTGGCAGCTGCTACTGCTGCTACCCCGGTATTTATGCCCCTGTATACAGGTTATACCAGCATATTCCATATAACTATATACAAGAAGATGTATAACTTATACCAGCTGTACATATATAATTATATACAGGAGACACCCAGGTTATACCAGCATGGTCCATATCACTATATACAAGAAGATGTATAACTTATACCAGCTGTACATATATAATTATATACTGGACATACCTAGGTTATACCAGCATGGTCCTTATCACTGTGTACATATAATTTTCACTTGTATAATCTCAATTTACTGTGATGATACCAAAGTACACTGCACAATTTCTGACATGTCTGAGCAGCAGTGATCCCATCTATATACTGCAGGGGGTCCGCAGAGAAGGACAGAAACACAACCCATCCATGCACCTTATAAACACATATTATATGCTTGTCCTCTCACCAACAGCCTCACATCTGAAGTGCCAGTCTCTATGCTAAACTGCAAAACATTGGTTTTCATAAGAGGAAGCTTTAATCCAATATGCCCCTAAGCTCCACAAGCTGGGGAAATGCAATCCTTATTGTAATGAATACAGCTTAACCCCGTGAGGCCCAGCCAGCTCCCTACACTGAACGCTGCTCAAAGGACATCACCCTCTATATAAACTATGTAGGCTACAACTCTAAAAGCTATGAACAGATTCGTTTTAAAAAATAAGGTTCATTATTCCAATAAATAAGTGATACAACTAAAGAATAAATATAATAGCCCCCAATGTTAGGCTGCAGTATTGTCTGAATGATTCTTACACTAACAGTCCTGTAGAAATCCGGCATATAAAACAGGGTTAATCTGGTCTTGATCAGTTCCATCTTCCACTTGTGGCCAGCTAAAGAAGAAGGGGCTTAAAATCAGGCAGGGCTTAAAACACTCCTGTCCTCCTCCAGACAGTGCACAGCAGGGAGGCTCCTGCTCCAGCCAGTGATCTTACAGCCAGACACAGAGCAGTGAGGAGGAAGAAGGAGAAAATAGCTGAGATTATCACAGAAGATTTCTTTATAGTTCTCAGTTTTAACTGGGATATGAAACAAAAAGGGAACACAGGGAAAATAATAGTAGGAGATAGGTAGGGGCAGGATATTTGCTTACACTTCTCTGTTTAATGTGCCTTTAATTTTGGGCTGGGTATCCTGCCTTTATTGGGTGCAGGGTCACTTCAAAGTGAATCTGTAAGGTCGATTTTAGACATGGAGAGGCTGACTATCTGACTAACTAGACTTCTGGACTAGTCCAACTCCTTTCTAAGCGGCAGTGAATGGACAGCCCACTGAATGATGGCTGAGTTTGGGTCTGTACGGCAGCTCCCTTGCTAATGAAATGTCCAATTTCTAGATGATATTCTCTGTTCTTATCCATTAGAAATAAGCAAATTGGGTGTTCTTGGGCCTCTGATGGAGACCACTAAGTAAGAATTTTTTGAAATCAGTTCACTTGAGCGGTTCTGCATGGTGGTTGCCACTGCTGTAGTGTTGTGACTGTTGGGTGGCGTGTCCCAGGGCCTGAGGGCTTAGCCTGGCAGCAGGGGTACTGTTGGGTGCAACTTTTCATGTCGACCATGACCACTGCAACAGAGAAGGGACCCACTATACAGAGGTCACCATGCTAGTGGGCTTATACACATTGATCAAAATGTATACTATGAACCTCATGTTGATTTTTGTAGATATTGCTGAAAGGCGTAGATTAATGTCTAATTCTGGGATGTGCGGTCCATGTCTTTTTTTTTCTAAAATGTTGGTCTACTTTCACATTTATTGTCTCATGCACATATAGGCAAGGAAAGCAACTGCTCGTCCTGACGCTAGGTTCACACTAGCGTTCGGGTATGCATCTTTTACGGAGACTCCAATGCCGATGTGAACCTAGCCTAATCTTACAGCTTCATAAATAGGATGCAAGTACAGTGAAGACTGACAAATTTAAAGAAAAAAAAAAAAAGACAGGGATTGGTAGATGGAGGGAAACTCATTGAAATTTATCTGCCACTCACGTCTATGGAAAATTGACTGATAAGCCATATTGGCTGCCATTAGAGATGGTCATCCAGCATCTGTCACTTGTCTTAAAAAAACACGCTAACAACAGAACGGAACAGCAAAAGACTTCACACAACAGGACAACCCAGGAGCTGATATTTGCAGGTAAATTTTGACATTTTATGGAAAATACCCTGCAATGGAGGTAGCAAGAGAAGAGCCGTATTTAAAGCGTTAAACCCCAGGGATTTTAGGTAAGTGGGACAAGACTACCAGAATAACCAATAATTTCCATCTGAGTATCGCAGCACCCGGTGGCTGATGGACGGCTCATACTGGGGGAGTAACTGGCTGACACTATTCAATAGGGAATCTACATGCAGTCACGGCTTCCATTCAGGTCACAGCAGCGGACTCTGGCAGTCGTGGGCCGATAAGTACATTTAATAAAACGCTGCTAACCTGTCATTTATAGAACAACGTGATCATATTAATCTACGGGAAACATAAAAAAGCTCTCAGAGCCTAAGAGGAAAGTTTCAGAAATGGACAAATTAGGCAGAAGCTGTGCTGCGAATGAGTAGATGGAAATACGACGCCAGGAAAGACCACATATGAGCCATAATGAGAGGGCGGAATGGTCAACTGGACACAAGGGGAGTTGTTTATTAGAAAAAGTGAACGTGCATTTAATGGGGTTTTTTCCTGCGATAGGATAGGCGATAAGTGCTCGATCGATGAAGGTCCCACCAAACAAAAGAACACTGTACTTACCTATCTCCATCCTATATGAATGACTGGGTTTTCCATTAGAGGGGATGTCCCGGGAGTTAGACTTACCCAATTTCCTCTGACGGTTTTTTTCATTCTGGACCTGGGAGTTTTCATTCTGACCCTGGATCACTATTATAGTAAAGTCAGCCCACATAGCATAGGCAATTATGTATGAAATCAGGAGAGGAGGGAGGAGGTGGGTTCTAATTACGTGGCCCGGAATCGGAACCAGGCTGGAATCCCCGGGAGAAAGTCAGGTAAGTTTAACAACCTGGACAATCCCTTTAAGCATACCAATGGAGTGGTTATAAAGAAAGAGTCTTACTCCTGAGGACCCAGCATTTGCCTACATTATACTCATAACCCATTGACTTCAATGGGCATTGTGTAATGCATCATTGTCCCTGCAGGGGCGCTGCAGAAGAATGTGCTGAATGTCTGTTCTATGATTGACACAAAGATTACAGTTGATTGCGAGACACTAGCTTTCTTTTGAGAAGAAATGTATAGTCCAAGTGGACAACCTTCTGAGAGTTGACCGGGACTATGACATTGAGCTTCCTCATTTCAGACCAATGAGAACACGTACATTGGTCACATTGCCATGCCGCAGCACAGTCAGGTTCATATGAATGGAATAGAGCTGCAATACTGAGCACAACCACTTTATAATGTATGGTGCTACACTTGGTAGTGAAGAGACCACAGCGACCATGGTCCAGGACAACCTCACCACCTAAAAATATTTTTGCATTAAAAAAAAATGATAACACGACTGTTAGGGTTGTGACGTCTGCTGTGGCCCCTTTAAGTCTGCCAGGTCCACAGAGACGAATTCCCCTTTACGACACTGTGCTTTAATTTACATGCCGGTTCGGGTCTTTATGATCCCCTCCATTTCTCTCTTTCATGCCGGCTATTGGTTTCACCCTGGTTTTGGCTCCCCTCCCTGTTGCTTCCTGTTCCTGCTGCTGTGTGTTTCTCTCTGGCTCTGACCATCAGATTGTGTACCTGCACTTATCTTTGGATTGCGACTCTGCTGTACTTACCCTCTCTGGCATTTGACTCTGGCTACGTACCTCGACCTCTCCTTCCCTCACTCGCTCCTGTACTTCGCTGCTATCTCTGCTGCAGACCCTGCTCTGTCCTTTACTCTTCGTTTTGTGAGTTGCTTGCGATTCTGCTCTCTGACTTCTGCTCACGGTTAGTCAATTTGTGACACATTCCTCTGTGTTGTCAACTCCGGTCTGGGATTGCCCAGTCCATCTCCACCACTAGGAGCTCTGTTGAAAATGTCCTGAGATTGGCTTTGGCTCATACTGGGTGTGTTGCACTTTGGTTACAGTTTTTCCGCTAGCAGTCGTAAGGTTCAGGTCTGCTGCTTCTCTCTATTCTGACTACTCTGGACTTTGTACCTGCATCTGAGCTCCTAACAATGACACCCAGACACATTTGAGACTGTTGCCAAGACAATTCCACATACAACCTATTATACAGGATTGCCAGGCAGCAGGTCTTTAGCAATCAGTCTGTCTGATCTGGCAATAATATGAGGGCAGGAACGGTACTATTACTCATAGTAACATACATTTAGGGGACCCCCCCCCTTGAATGGGATATCGCTCAAAAGACAAAGACCCTGTCAACATTGCTCTGCTGGGGCATTTTGGTGTCACATAGGGAGGTCCCCCACTATGTCAGAACAATTCAAGGTCTGGCAGACCCATTCCATAGAGGACCATTAATTTTTATATGTTTTGACTGCTGTATTTTTTGTGTGGAAGCTTAGGCACAGATACCCCATAAGGTCTCTGTCAGATTCCAGAAGAATTATCACAATATTACTCAAAATTGTTTAAAAAAAAAAAAAAAAGCCAAAGTAAAATTAGTTAATTAACCTTCTAGGTGAGCATAAAACTGATGTAATTTGGAAAAAAAAAATAAATGGAGGAGATATCTTTGATGTCTTCACTCATGCACCATCCATAAACTCACATCATACAAAACTCACATCAATGATGATTTGAATGGGAAACCCCATTGTCAAGCCTGCGCATATACATACACATAAGGTATTACTCTATAAAACTTCAGAAGTTGCCAGCAGTGGTCATCTTCCTTTTCCAAGAAACCAACCACAAGAAACCTCGCATAACATTGCTGATCTAAAACCATAACGGTTATTGGTTTAGTTTTACTATAGCACCAACCCAGTAATAGTGGGTACAGATTTGGAAGAAATTATACTTAAGCCCAAAAATTTTACGATAACTCGGGAAGTTCTTGACCTCTCACCATGACCAGAACAAGTTTCATGACGTAGATAATGGAGACCACCACAACACAGAACAAAACATTATATCCAACAAATATATGTTGTATACTTAGGAGCATGAAATTCGACTCCTGATGAAAACCAAGACACAATGTACCTGCATTCGCTTCTTCACCAGATACCCAAAAAGTTTCTTGAACAATGTCTTTCAGGAGCTTCCTCTGCATCTTCTTTTTTCTCCCGTAAGACATTTTTGAAGTTATTGATGCACTTGTTCAGGTAGATTGTCTCTACACATACTTGGTCAAGTCGTAGGGGTTTGCCCTCTTTCACTCCATCCAACATTTCACCACTTTCCAGTGCTTGCTCAGGAGAGACTATTGCTTGGGGGCCATGAAGGTCTACATCAGGAGACAGGATCAGTGAGGGAATAGAAGATTCATGAGGTAGAGAAGGGACTCTGTTGAGCACAAAATAGGCATCTTCTTTTAGATTGGAGCTCGAGCTGTAGCTGTTACTCATGCTCGAATGTGTGGGAATGCTGTCATTGAAATGGCCACTTTCAAGACTGTTTAGTCTTTGCAGAGTTTCATAGTCAGGAACTGGAAACCCAGGATCTTTATTTTCCATAAAGGCATCTGGACTTTCGAGTTTATTGAAGACTACTTTCAAAGCTGACCGGAAATGGTTAAGTGCTTTTCCTAATTTGTTTGCATAAAACTTTATATCAACTATATCTATATTTTCATTAGGCTGATCAAGGAAATCTCTTAAGACGTGACCGCTCTTATTGGGACCATCTAAGTCTATGTGGACTACTTCTTTAAGGGTTTCTGCTACGGTACCAGCAGAACACTTGTCTACGGTGTCATCAAAGCTTAAAGAGGTAAAACTGCCTGAAGGATCTTTAATAATTACGTTAATTTTTTTCTGTGCTGCGAAATTGTACTCGGGAGTCACATGAAACCAAGTCTCCTTCTCCTTTAAACATCCCATCATGGTCATCTACAATTGAACAGCATCGGTGTATTGCTATTTCTGCCTCCTCTGCCTCTGAAGATGCACTCAAATGGTTAGAACGGGTTAGAAGTCTTGAGCATCGACAGGAGGCTTTCTCACCAGAGGAAGGCAAGTTGGTGAAATGAAGGTTCTTCTGGGATTCTTGGGAATCAAGACGAATACAAAGATGACTTACACTTTTTTCCAAACATTGCTCACAGGCCTCTTTCCCATCTCCTCTGACCGCCTCCCCATCTGATATGCTGCATTTTTTTGCCAAAGTGCATTTTTGTGCAAAAAGGAATTCCTCTCCACCACATGGAGCCTCGGTGCTCTTATTCTGATATCTTATTCTAAACGATTCGGTTTTACGCTCAAGAGCAGTCTCATCTGTCCTCACTACTTCCTTATCTAGACTCAGGGAGCTCCAACGATTTTCTCGTAAACCCTGCTGAAGCACCGACAGAGAATTTGCTCTTATTCTACTTTGTAAATTGTGCTCTTCGAATGGAACAATTTTTACTCCGGCACTTCTGAAGTATTCCAGTTTTTGAAGTATAAGGTCCTTGTGATCGGGATGAGAAAGTTTAACTACGGTTGGTCTTGGCCCTAACAAGGCATTGGATCCAGAGTCAAGTCTGTACGCCTCCTTTATATATTCTCTACTTTGGATGCCATTAAAGCAATGGTGGTCACATAAGAAACAGTGAATCCTCTCCAAAGTGTTCTCATCTTCATGCTCCGAGATCCCGTAAAAATATAGCACAGTCTCATCGGCTAGAGGATCCCTACTCCCATCTCCACTTGGTGAAAGCATTGGAGTTTTGAGGGAAGTTCCCAATTGTAAACCCTCAATCTCATTTAGGACAGAATCCACACATGTGGACACTTCATCTACTGACCCCTTGATCAAACTCAAGTGTTGACGGAGCTCTGCTATCTCAGCCTGAATTCGACTGATGCCTTGTAGTTCTTTTAAGATGTACTCCACCACATCGCCAGAACGGTCACTACTTCCTCCAGAGCTGTACTCAGATGGATTGTTCTGGCAGAGAAGTTCATTATTTTCGGTTATCTCCTTCCAGCTCATGGTAATACTAATAGTGGATAGATCCTGCTGGTCAGTCAAGTGTCCATTACTTTGACTAGGTGACATCACTTCTGAACTCTGTTCGTCAGAAGAATTCTGCTCTGCTGTGTTCTGACTGTCGTTTTCTTCCGAGTTGAGAGAAAATTGTGCACTTGGGTTCCAACTCAAATTGGTCTCCTTGGCACAATAATCACTTGCTGTCTTGGTGTCCCCACTCACCTCAATGAGGTCACAGGTGGTTTGGACGTCCATGTTTGTTTTACGTTTAATTCCACACACGAACAAGTCGGTATCAATTTCGACAGGAGAATTTTGCCCGTTTTGGTTTGTCGATAGCTTCTCTATGGGCCCTTGCAACAGCCTCTTCATTTTCTCTCTCAGACACAGAGCAATTTTTTGCCTTTTTGAAGGCTTTATCGACAAGATTTTAAGCGGAAATTTTCTGTGCTGGAAAGTGGAGCAATTTTCTCTCTTTTTCAACTTGCTTCTGGCAAACATCATCAACTGTAACACCTGCTCCTTCTCATAGCGTTATACATCAATACTAAGGTTATGGTACATACGGCCTCTTGGGAACAATGTGCAGTAAAGGAGTCTTCATGATGGAACTAGTACATTGGAAGAAAAACATTGCATGATGAAAAGAGTGAATTTACTTTGGCCCCCAACAAAATTACTTATAGGGCACCAGTAGAGGGACAGCATTTATAAAAATTTTACTTCTATTTACTATACGCAGCATTGAGACAACAAGCTTGGCAGTCACTCATTTTTGGTCTACAAATTATGGTGTCAAACCACATGGGGTCTCAAATCTGCAATATTTTGCAAAAAATCTGCAATGATGTAGGGGTGATTGGGCATCTGAACAATGCAAGGGAGCTGATCACAGAGTTGGGAGGTGGTAAAGGGTCTTGGAGAAGAAATCCAACATAAATTTAACACAAGAAAAATTGATTGAGCCATTCCATAAAAACATGGCTGCATTTCATTTTAGACAATTCTGATTACTGGTAACAATTTTTTTCCTCCTCTAAAGCCATAGTACATTCGTAGCGGACATGTCAAGTCAGGGCACATTCTGTTCTGTGCCAACTGATGACAGAAGGCATTTTGTGCTCTTGCTCACTTAAATTATCCCATGTTTGGGTGAAGACTTAAGATCTTATTGCTATGGAAACTCAAAAATCTATACTCTTAAAAAAAAAAAAAAAAATCAAAAGGGAGGACTCGAGTCCCAGCTTCTGTATCGCACCTGATCTGTTGCTGCATTTACCACTGCCTGCAGGATGCTTCTATAAATTGGAATATGGCAACACATACATAGCCCAATACATTATATCCTATGGGGAATAAACCTAAGTTAGGTCGGGGCCCCATGGGGCAAACACGCCGCGGTTTGGCCACTGTGTTTTATAGTTACTGCACAGTGGATGGGATTCTAGTGAATCCCAAAACCCTTTGCAGCTTTGGAAATTGCAGAATGTCAATTATACCTATGGAAATGCCAGCGGCTTCCCTATAGGTATAATGGAAGCAGAAAGTGCTGTGAAAAGTGTTGCAGGAAAAACCATGATACGTTGCCGCCACAGTTTTTCTCGCAACTTTTTTAGCTACGGCTCGCTACGTGTCTTAAATACACTATTTTGGCCCCAAAATCATTAAGACTTTTTCTATTTGCCACTGTTCTTAGACTACCTTCTTTTTGTCAATACTAGACAACGTGTCCGTTGTTTTGGCCTGTCGGACACTAATGGTGCCCAATGGACCTCATTGACTATAATCGGATTTGTTGGGTGTCCGTTCTATTAAACTGAAACTGCTGGATGAACCAGTCGGACTTGCAGCACTTTTTCGTCTAGCGATTTTCGATGGTCATTGTGGCAGAGTCTTGAAATGGAGACTCTGACGCAGATGTGAACCCAACCTTAGCTGGCCTATAGCTTAGAATAATTTTGACTTTACTGTAATGGAATTCAGTACTCCATGTATTGGCTTCCTGCTGTGCTTGGGCTTGTACACAGCAGCCAATCTGAAGAGGCAGAGCTTCAGAATTAAACATTGGGGAAGGAGGATGCTGCAGTGAGTCTCTGATATAACAGGAGGTGAATTTCAGACTCTCAAACACCAATAGAGAATGCAGCTGACCTGGAGTCACAGATCATGGGTGTTTCCTAATGAAGCAGAGCTACAGTGTAAAGCAAGTAAAAAGGAGAACAGCAGCAACATGAGGCTTTATGTGATTTATAAACTACCCCAGACTGCAATAGACAATAAGTTAAAATTAGACATGAACAAAATATATTGATTTATATGACATTTCAAAACCATATGTAGACATCGCATTTAAAGTGAACACACTTATTTCTTCCCTAAATAAAAAGAATATATTTGCTGATATGTGACTTTTAAAAGACGGAGATGTGAAAGATGCTAAAGAACTCCAAGCAGAATTATAAAGCTGCACAATAATAAAGCGGTCATAAAAACGCTCAAAAGTAGAGAAAATCTGTCAGGCGATTTCTGCTGCCCTAACAGCATATTATGATGTGGAGAGAGAGAGAAGCTGAACTCTGTGATATATAGGGTTATATGATAGAGGAGAGAAGCTGAGCTCTGTGATATATAGGTTATATGATAGAGGAGAGAAGCTGAGCTCTGTGATATATAGGGTTATATGATAGAGGAGAAAAGCTGAGCTCTGTGATATATAGGTTTATATGACAGAAGGAGAGAAGCTGAGCTCTGTGATATATAGGGTTATATGATAGAGGGAGAGAAGCTGAGCTCTGTGATATATAGGGTTATATGATAGAGGGAGAGAAGCTGAGCTCTGTGATATATAGGGTTATATGATAGAAGGAGAGAAGCTGAGCTCTGTGATATATAGGGTTGTATGATAGAGGAGAGAAGCTGAGCTCTGTGATATAACATATATCAGAGCTCAGCTTCTCTCCTCTATCATATAAACCTATTTATCAAGTAAATAAGCTTGATATCTCTATAAATCTATATATTGCAGGGCTCAGCCTCTCCCCCTCTATCACATCCTGCTCTCAAACAGAGCAGCAGAAATCACCTGACATGGTCACTTTAAATAAAACAACCATAAAATTCATGCTCAATAATTGCTGCATCTCACAGAACATCAGAGCCCGGATCCTGCCTGCTGCCAGCAGACCTCTCACTTTAAGTCTACGCAGTGAAATATTTACAGTCTCTGGAGCAGGATATTAAAGCTGGCACAGTGCCACCATGTTGTGCCAGTAGACTTAAGTTTTTTTTTTTTTTTTAATCAATTAGTCAAAACAAAATCCTGCCGCAACTTTGTATCCACAAGCAAAATATGTTTCCTGTTATGTTATAGACGACCAGTCAAGTACTTTTTTTCTTCTTTCACACTAAGTTCACACTAGCGTCGGGGTGTTTTTGTACTTGCCCATTGGCAGACCAAAGCAATTGTGCGTGATGCTGGCCATGACGGATATCATCTTCTGCGGCCCCATTCATTCACAGTTGTGTGCATGGGACTATACTCCTTAATAATAAGCTGGACTGGACAGATCATATGGAGGCCCTGTACAGGAAGGGCCACAGCAGGCTCTACCTGCTTAGGAAGCTGAGAGCCTTTGGAATCCGGGGGGCACTTCTTAGGACTTTCTTCAACTCGGTAGTGGCATCAGCCATCTTCTTTGGAGTGGCCTGCTGGGGGAGCAGTATATCAACCAGGGACAGAAATAAACTTGACAAGCTGATTAGAAAGGCCAGCTCTGTCCTGGGGAGCCCACTGGACCCAGTGCAGGTGGTGGGTGACAGAAGGATACTGTCCGTGGTGAGCTCCATGCGGGAGAATAACTCCCATCCCATGCATGAGACTGTGATCGCGCTGAGCAGTACTGGCAGTGACCGACTGCTCCACCCTAGGTGTGAGAAGGAGCGCTATCGGAAGTCTTTCCTCCCCACCGCGGTTAGGCTGTAAAACCAACACCGACCTAAGCGGAGATTAATACACACAGAGAACTGAAATATCTCTCCTTGTTAAATCCCCTCCACTCCTCTGCTACTTCCTATCTGTCTGTCGGCTATCAATGTAATGCCTCTTACCTTGGAACATTCCTGTACATGTTTTATTTGTATTTGTATCTGCTTATCTTTGCTGCTGTAACACACTGAATTTCCCCATTGTGGGACTATTAAAGGACTATTATTATTATTATTATTATTATACAAATGAATGGGTCAATGTGCTATCCGGGAAAAACCTGGATAGCACACGGTCGTGTACATGGGCCCTTAGTGTGGGGTTTGATAAATGCAGTGATGAGAACAATCATGTTATCAATTAAGGGGGTTGTGCGGGATGGAGCAGTTTTTGATACTGATGACCTATCCTAAATTGAATATAAGCAGAGCTATAGTACTCCTACACGGCTCCTATACAGTACGTAGACAGCAAAGGACTCCCTTTTAAAATCTGATCAGCGGTGGTCCCGATGTTGGGCCCCCACTGATCTTTTATTGATGGACTATCCAGAGCGTGATGAATTGCATATATATTGTACTGGGCAGTTTTGTTCAGGTTCTGGTTTGTATTAATTGTAGTGCTTATGTCTTATTGTGTGTTTAATGAACAGGCTAAATCAAGTTCCATTCCACAGGCCAGGATGTAGGTCATTAATTAAAGCTAGGATGTTAATTACATTGTAAATAGCTGACTAATTAACAGGTCAATGCAAAAAGCCCAAGGTCTTTGTGTGTGACTTATAGACCAGATACCTTGGTTATATTTTCAGTTTGGAAAAATGTCAAACCAAAACTCTGCATGAGGGCCAAAGGGAAAATATGACATCAAAGACATGGGTGTCATAATTCATGTTTCACCACCATCTGAATGCAGAAAAATGGGGAGCGGTAATGTTCATAACCAACCCAGATTACATATCGGTGAAAGGGAGTATGATGTACTCTTCATGTTTGGTATGCCTGGACTTGTAAAAACATTTGGCTTCGTCTGCCAGGCATATCATACCTATATGAGGTACCCACCTACAGGTATGGCATATTCCCAAAACAGGTCACAGCTGTCTTGATTTGAATCATGAAATTAACCAGTCACAGAAGGGAGACTCTCAAAAAGGGGCTGGATTAAGGGTCCTTCAAAGAGGGATGATGGACAGGACCCACACCCTTGGTCAGATACTTGGAAATGCGGCCCAGTCTGTAGTTTTGTCCAATTCTTCGTTCGAGCTACACAGCCAGACTTCTAAGAGTTCTGCGCTTTATGTTTTTGTCTGTAAGCACTGTACTTTATATTAAATGTGTATACTATTTCCTAGAATTTAATAAGATTGGGTTTGTAGGGACGTTTAGAGCCAAGACAAAGAGAGAAAACACAACATAGCTTTGTTACCATTTGTATGCCAATTTGTGCTAGAGGCTTACTATGTGGTGCTGTTGCAGGTGTGAGTAGTTTGGGTATATTAGTCTCATCTACCATAAGAGGTGGTTGGTGGAAGCCATTTGTGTGGATGTAGGTTTGCTTCACTCCTTTGTAGCCTACTGTGATAGATGAGTGTGGAAGCAGAGTCCCCCCTTTATGGTCACATCCCCCTTTATGGACACTAAGTTTCAACCCAGTGTCAACTCTTTGAGACAACCTCCTTAAAACTGCATTGGAAAGCAGTCTTCTCAAAGAAGATATACATAACATGGTAGACCTTGAAATCCACTACAAGAAATTTGGTCTGGATACGGGAATGATCTTATCAAAGAAAATAAGTATTGAGTTAAAAACTACTCAAATTATACACAAACCCTACAGTCATGTCTTTTGCCCCTTCTTCATAATAAACTACAGAAAAAGTGGCAGAAATGGAATCAGGTCAGTCACCAAGAAAATCATCATCAGCGACTAACCTGCTGCAATCTCAGTAACAGCATAGTGGAAGAGATTTACAGAAATCTCCTTCACATGCTACAACTAAAACCTCCAGTGAAAGTGACCTGCAACATGTCAATTACTGCTGCAGTCTTTGCCATGCAAATGGAACAGGAGACACCTATTGAGTCCTCAGGTGATCTGCAGCAAAAAGTACTTGATTTTGGGCGTTTACTCCTGCGGCAGCTTGTCAGATAGCACTCTGCTAAATTTCCCTGATGGAAATTCAACGGCATGTTTACAAGGAGAGCTCCAGCCTAAAAGTGTTAAAGGGGTTTTCTTAGAGTTAAAGCACACCTCCAGTTAAACAACTTTTTTCTAAATGAATATTATAGGTTAATATAACAAGCTTTGTAATATATTTTATTAAAAAGAAATAGGTTTTCTTCTCCACTTATAACTCAGATACTTTCTACATATTAGGGAGGGTAGAAAAGACACTCAAATCATAGCCAATTCTACACTCTGCTATTCTGTGCTCTTTTAACACTGCTAGGTTGTAGATAAGAGGCTACAAGTGCGCAGAACGAGCCAATAAATCAATTAACTAGCTGACAGGAGAATCTTACTCCACCCCTCCCTTCTCCATTGAGCTCTATGAGTGAGGCTGAATACGGAAAGGAATCAAACAGGCGGATAGATTGAAGAAGAGGAGCAGGAGAACAGTTTAGTAAATGGAGAAGGAAACAGATCTCCTTAAGATATATTGCAAAGTTTCTTATTTTCAAATATACTATTCATGAATTTACATTTATGAAAAGCTGTTTATAACTGGAGGTACGCTTACAATATTGAAGACCTTTCCTCAGGACTCCTGGGACCCCCACAGATGAGCTGTTTGAAGAGACCGCAATATTTGGGTGAATGCACAGAGCTGTATATTGTATAGTGAATGTGCTTGGCATTGCAGCTCAGCCTATGCACTTGAATGGGACTGAGCTGCAGGCCATTTGATGAATTAATGTGAAGGCAAATGGCATGTATAGCATAAATGGTGCTCAACGAAGCAGCACTGCTGCTTTGAGCAGCTTATCTGTGGGGGCCCTGGGTGTTGGACCCCCTACCAATCCAATACTGATGACCTATCCCAAAGATAGGTTATCAATACTGAACTCTCAGAAAACCTCTTCAACTGAGTCTTGCACAAGAGTTCTCTGATACACAGTATCGATCCCTGCAACTGTGGAAATACAACCAGCAAAAATGTTAAGCCTTTAGACCCTATTGCTATGGAAACTCAGAATCTATTCTCCTATAAAAGACAGGGAGCAACCTGAGCCTCAGTCTCTGTATCACACCTGACCTATTCCTGCCTTTATCTCTGCAGGTTGCTTTAGAAAAGAGTCTTGTACACTGTAACAATCCCTGCAACTGTGGAAACCTGATCAGTAAAGGCTTAAATGAAGTTTTCCCATGAATAAAACTTATCCAGATGAGGATCAGTGTTTGAGCGCTAGGGGTACCAATGCTGGGGCCCATATTAATTTATGACACCATGGGGGCTAAGTCTAGTAGAAAGCCAAAACGAAAAAGTCCTGCAAGCCCCGAATGACAGCCAACTGACCCTATTATAGTCAATGGGGTCCCTTGGAATCCATTACTGTCCATCATTAGATGGACCATTTCCCATTACTCTGGTCATGCGACAGGCCAGAAGAAAGGAGATCACAGTGCAGATGTGAATGTATCCTACGGGAATACTGGAGATAGCGGAGTAGTGTGGTGAGAACCCCCAGCAATCAGTCAGGGGTAAGGGGTCATGGGAATAAGAATACATCCATTCACTATAAGCAAGCAGAGATCTCATAAAATGATAAAAATTTGGCATACAAAAGTATATTAAAATCTCAAAATTCTTATTATATGAGGATTAAAAACCTATAAGTTTCCTAATATTGTAGGCTTGTCTTGGTGTGCCATCTTGGAGCTGCTGAGGTCATGTTCTCTGCCTAGAGGCTGCATTTTAACACTTCTGCCTTCATTTGTCACTTGTGTTAAATGTGAGAAGAGACGCGGCTGCCCGGCAGCAACGACATTACGGGAATTTACTCTGATGAGTTTACTCATTTGAGCAGAACGTGCCCCCCCTATGCTGCACTCACCGAAACGTCAACCATAGGAGACGGAGGCGAAGGTGCAACCAGGCTCTGCTCTATGACAGTGGGAGGGATGGTAGTACATTACTGTTCATAGTGCACTATATAATATAAGCCCCCTGGACCCATGCCCTCTAGGGAACACTACATCCACTAAGTAGTATACACGCTAGGCTGTAGCCATCGGCAAAGATTTAGCACCGATAATTCATTATGCATCATGGACAAGCACAAATACTCCAATTATTTTCTCTTTTTATAACATCTGCATTAGGCTTTATGAACATGACCGTAGTTGTTATCTGTATATTGTCCAACATTACTCCGTTCTCCTCCTTCTAGACCTGTCTTCAGTCTTTGATGCAGTCAACCACTCCTTCCAGCTAAGAACACTCTCATCCCTTGGAATCACAGACTTAGTCCTCTCCTCAATCTCCTAATACCTCCCCAATCGTACTATTAGTGTCTATCACTCACACCACTTCTTCCCCTCGCCCTCTCTCTCTGTCCGTGTCCTACAAGGCTCTGTCCTAGAACCCCTACTCTTCTCCTTCGATACCTTGGGCCTATGACAGCTCATAAAATCCCACGGCTTTCAATATCACTATTATGTGGATGACTCTCCCTTTTATCTCTCTGGCCCAGGCTTTACCTCTCTGCTATCAAGAGCTCCAGAGTGTCTATCAGCCACGGCCTCCTCCTTGTCCTCTAGCGTCTTAAAACTCAGCCTGGATAAAACAGAGTTCATTGTCTTTTCCCCCCCCAACTCACTCAGCCCTCCTACCTGACCTATAACTCTCAGTTAAAGGTTCCACACTCTCACGAGTCTCAAAAGTCCGATGCCTCGGGGTAACCATTGATTCGGCCCTGTCTTTTAAGCCACACATCCAAAAAACATCTCTCATACCTGCTCCTTCCTCACTCTGGTGTCAACAGAAATTCTAGGCCATGCCCTTATCTCCCATCTGAACTACTGCAACATCCTTCTCTGTGGTCTCCAAGCTAACTCTCCTGCTTCCTTCCAATCCATCCTAAACTCTGCTGCCTGGTTAATCCACCTCTCCCCTTGCTATTCATCTGCCAATCCCTTCACTTTGGAGAAGGGTAACTTGTTCGATTTGGGGACGGAAACCCTTTTTAATTGTGTGTGTAGGTGTCCTGACTCTCTCCGATGGCAGATGCTGGGGGAAAAAAAAAGTATCAGTCATGTCGGATTTCAAAGGATTTCTCAAGGGAGTAGATCTACACCAGATGTGCCTGGCAATGGTTTATTCCCTTTTCCATATTGAAAACACACGAACACTCTACCAAGCTGAGGTTGTATGTGAATAGGGAAAGCTTAAGAGGAAGAGCTCCTAGTCAAACAGGTGTTTGGTCAACAGCTAAGTTGTATGGATACCTGAACACTGTGGCCTATTCACAACTTGCAAAGGACAGCGCTATATATTGAATAGTGACTGTCCTTGGTAATGCAGCTGAGCCCCATTCACTTACATAGGTAAAAGAGTGGCGCTGCCACTTTGAACAGCTGATCTGAGGGGGCCCAGGTGTTAAAACCTCACTGATCCGATATTGAAGACCTATGCTAAGGATCCTATCCATGGACCTGCACCTATCTTGAGTACAAGGGGAAACCTGACCTCAGTCTTGTTGCCATTGGGAATGAAAAAGTGGCCACACGCGCATCTCCCTCCACATTCAGAATGAAGCAGGAAGCAGACAGCGCTGTTCTCTGTGTAGTGGTCAGACCAGGTACTGCAGATCAGCTTCAATTCAGTTAAATGAGAACTGATCTGCAGTGACTCCCACTGATCTGCCGTTCCACCACTACACAGAGCAGCGCTGCCTGCTTCCAGCTCCATTCTCTGTGTATCAGATCCTGAGAACAGCTAATTCATAGGGGCAGAGGGAGCCAGACCCCCACAAATCTAATATTAGTAAGATATCTTTAGGATAGGTCATCAATATTTTTACACAATTAGTGCTGATTCTACAGGAACATCAAATTGTGTTCCCAAAATTGTTAATTTCCTTATTGTGGGCCGTTAATAATAAATGTGATACAGTATAAATGTGTGCTAGGTACAGGCACCCCCAGCATAGAGACCATGGAGGGGATGGAGATGGCTAGCGTGTCAGAGGGTAGAGAGTTGCCAAGCAGAGAGAGGGGCTGAGCGGGAGAGAGGGGACCAAGTGCCGGGCAGCAGAGACCAAGAAAGAGAAACTTCATCTTCATCAAACCTATAGAAGACCATTTTCTCTGCATGATTCTACAAGGGGCGACAATGATGGGTTTCAATCTGGGGGGAAGCAAATAAAATTAGCAAGTCTTTTATCTGCAAAGAAAAGTTTGAAGAAAAGAGAGGCAGTCTTCTAGCAGCAGGCGGGCACAGACCTGCAGGGGGCACTCATTTTCATTCCCTTCAAACATCCTTTAATTGCCTGAATTACAAAAGAACCTGTAGACGAGAAACGCTCTAAAGAGATAACCGAGTGGCATCAACTGGCAGAGACCACCATCAGCCTCAGAGCGTCACCACATGTCCAATAACCATCAGAAGGGAGGCCATCAGTGCTGACAGGTCTCTATGTACAATGACCAGCAGACATATTCTTCAGCTGTATGTAGAATGTATCACTCCCATCATCCCTGACACCAGCAGCTCACAATCTAAAATCCTCACGCCATGCACAATGTACCACACCCATCATCTCTACTCCACTCTATCTAATCTCTCCATCTCACCCAAAACACATCACTCCCATCATCCGCATTACCCAGCGCTCACAATCTAGTATGCCATAAGCAATGTATTAATGCTATCATGCCTGCCCTCCAAGAGATCCCCCCCCACAATCTGATGCCCGCCCCCCTCCTCTGCCGCCCCAGGAGATCACGATCTGATCTCCCCACGGACGTAACACTCCCATCATCCTACAAGTTAAACTACCTTACAGACAATACACTGTGTCACTCCTATCATGCCTGCCCCAGGAGATCACAATCTGATCTCCCCACATGACGTATCACTCCCATCATCCTACAAGTTAAACTACCTTACAGACAATACACTGTGTCACTCCTATCATGCCTGCCCCAGGAGATCACCTGCCCCCCAGAGGATGACTCACATCATCCTGAAACACCACAGACAAACACGGTACCCACATGCCTGCCCCAGGAGTTCACAACTGTCTCCCACGGGACCCCCACCCAGTTAAACTGCCTTACAGACATACACTGTGTCACCCTATCATGCCGGCTCCGGGAGAACAAAATCGGATCCCCCCATTTCAAAGGGAAAGGGTTTCTTACAGACAACCTATCACTCCTATCATCCCAACTCCCATGAGCTTACAATCTAAATCTCCTTAACATGCAACCTAAATATATAAGAAACTTAAATATATTTATAATATATACTTTTTATATGCAGTGCAGGTGGCGAATCTGGAGGAAACCCTCAAGATCCTGGGGAGAACATACAAAGGTCCACGTTCAGGTGGCCCCTATGTACATTCAAACCCAGGACCTAGGGGCATATGGCTCCAAGTTGTCTTAATGTAGTGTAGTCATGTCTGTTCTCCGTCTTCCAAAAGTCACATTGCAGGCAAATGCATTGAAACTATTGCCCAGGTGTAGCAGAGCTGAATTTGTCGGGGAGATAGATCTTGATGTGCTAGCAGTCAGTTTCCTTAGGACTGCAGTGAATCTTACTGCGTTATTGAAGGACGCAGCTCTCAAACAGTTGAGTGACCACTTAAGCTCTGCTACATCTGTAACTCCAGGGACCAGTAACATACACAAGACTTATCCTAGTTCCATATAATCTTCTGCATCCATGAGCCTCCCCCCAACAAACCCAACACTTACCTTCTGGTCTTTCCCCACAACGCCGGGCCCCACACACTTGGCAAACTGGACACACAATGTGCCAAAAACTTTTGGTGCTCCAGAATGGCAGAGTGTGACAGATGTCCCCCCCCGGCTGCACATCAGATGTGCTGAGGTGGTGACGGGTGACATGCGATTACCCCAGAATACCAAAAACAGATGGACTTAGCACCCAACATTACCACCCCGGGCTCCAAGCCTCTCGCAGCAACCCAAGCTAAGCATCACTGGAGCAGCGTGAACCACATTGTATCCCCAATCATCCATGGCAATAATCCGGTTAACTCTTGCTGAGCCAGACGGGAAACTTGCAGCATGTTGATGGTCGAAAGGGAACAGCGTACATGTAAGAGCAAGAAAACCTCTGCTCCCCGTGCCGCTGCGCTCCTCCTCTCCAGCTGCCTCCTGCCTTCAGTCTTACTTATAGATGGAGCAGCATCCCCCTCCTCCCCAGCACACATGTGCACATACATAGCACCAGCACCGTGCTACTCCATGTAACAAGCAGAGATGAGGATGATGGAGCTGGAGCAGAATTTACAACAACGAATTCCCAAAGGGAGAGATTACTGCTGCCTGGGACTCAGCAGCTACTTCTTATGGAGTGTGAATGTGTACTGAACATTAAACCAGGGGCTGATGGAAATCTGTACTCCGACATAGTCACCAGTGCTGTCAATCACCCCCTACTCACAGCCGCAAGGCAAGGAGCTTTCCCAGCTTGTAGAAGCAGTCCTCTCCCCAAGATCATCAGCTCCTTAACTCCAACTATCCTTCCTTGGTATTTGGACCATGACTCCAGCATCCCCATATTGTATTCCCCACTCCCAGCATGTCATTCCCAACATCAGCTCCAATACCCCCAGCATGTCCAAAACCCTGTACTCTCAGTGCACCCCAAATAAGCTGCACTCCTCTCAGCATGCCCAAGACCCTTCACTCTCCGTGCACCACCCCATATGTCCAATACCAGACTCTTCCATTGCACACCCAAATCAACTGCATTACTCCCAGCAACCCTATATCATGTTCTTCACTACTAGTATGTCACTCCCAATATCAGCATTACTACCCCCAGCATCTCCAAGAACCCCAATATCAGCTCATCTAACTCCAACATCTCTCCGAGACCCTTATTCCCAGTGCAACCCCAATATCAGCATGAGTATGCCCAGCATGTCCAAGACCCCTTACTCTCAATGCACCCCCATATCAGCTCCCCAACTCCTAGCATGTCCAAAACTCTTCACTTCCAGTGTACCCCCCCATATTAACATCACTACCCTCAGCATGCCCAATCCCATACTTTTCACTCCCAGTGCACCCGAAATCAGTAGCACTACTCCCAGCACCCCCATGTGAGACCCCAAACTAACAGAATTCCTTCATATTAGCTCTACTACTCCCTAGCCTGTCCAATATCAGACCCTAAACTCCCAGTTAGAACCCCATATTAGCCTCGCTACTCCCAGCTTCCCAATATAGGATCTTTTACTAATATAATTGCCCCATTTCAGCTTCACTGCTCCCAACAACCCCAACATAAGACTCTGGACTCCATCTAAGTTCCACTATTCCAAGCATGTCAAATATCAGGACCCCAAATTATAACCCCAAACCAGCACTGGCACTCACTGCAAGTCCAACTCCAGACACTTCACTTTCAGTGCACCTCCAAAATCAGCTTCATTACGCCCAGCATGTCCAATATCGGGACCTTAACCCCGTTACATGCCCCCATATTAGCTCTGGTACTCCCAACAGGTTCCAGACGCTTCACGCCCAGCGTATCAGCTCCACTCCCTTTAAGTCTAATATCAGACCATTAGCTCCCAGTGACGCTCCCATACATGCCCCCATATTAGCGCTGGTACTCCCAACATGTCCCAGACAAGTCACTCCCAGTGCACACTATATTAGCTCCACTCCCTGTCTAATATCAGACCATTAGCTCCCAGTGTCGCTCCATTACTTTCAGCATCCCTAATACTAGACCATTTACTAACATAATTCCCCCATATCTGCTCCACTACTCCCAGTAAGTCTAACATCAGACCATTAGCTCCCAGTGACAATCCCACATTATCTCCATTACTCTCAGCATCCCTAATATGACTCTCTTTACTAACATAATAAGCTCCACTATTCCCAGCATATCCAATACTAGACGCTTTACTCCCAATATATCCCCATATTAGATTATTTACATGAATCATTTTATGGTATCAGCTTTCACTCCCAGTATCCCTCCCCCATTTCAGCTTCACAACTCCCAGTTTCCCACCTATATCATCTCCTTCACTTTCAGCGCTGCCAATAATAACTGCACAATACACCTAGCAACCTTATATCAGTTCCTTCACTCCCAGCAACCCCCATATCCTATACTCTATCGGCACCTCCATAACCATTCCTCCTCGCCTAACATCTCCCGATATCACTCCTTTACTTCCAGCATCCCTTCACAACCTCCAATCTCCCACATCAGCTCCTTCACACTCAACACGTAAACTACTACAGTCTCCTCATCCTCCATATCGACTCCTTCACTCTCTACATCCCCCATATCAGCTCCTTCACTCTCTACATCCCCCATATCAGCTCTTTTACTCTCATCATCCCCTATGTGAGCTCCTTTACTCTCGACACCCCCAATGAACTCCTTCACACTCGACATCCCCATACCAGCTCCTCCACACTCAATATCCACTCTCCGCATCCTCCATATCATCTACTACACTTTCATCACCCCCCCCCATATTAACTCCTTCACTCTCAATATCTACTCTCAACACCCCCAAGTTCAGCTCTTTACTCTGTACATCCCCCATATCAGCTGCTATGCTCTCACCATCCTTTATATGATGTCCTTCTTTCTTACTATCCAGTCTCTACATCCCCCATAACTACTACACTCATCATCCTCTCTATGAGCTCCTTTTCGCTCAATATCCACTATAAGTCCTACCCCCCCCCCCACCACTATAAGTTCCTCCACTAGCCCCCTCCCCATATTTGCACACCATATAAGATACTAATACTAAGGGGGAACCTACTCTACACCTGGGGATGTTGTATATACAGAAGTGTCTGATCTGTTACCAGGGATTTTAAAGGAAGTTCTGCAGACTGAGGGGTCAGGGCTCCCTTCACTGAAAGTTTTTTATACCTATGGTATGAGAATTGAAGGGATTCGGAGGAGGAGGCAGGAACGGGAGTAAAGATGAAAAGTTATATATTTTATTTTGCTTTTGATGAAATTTATTTCCACTGAGATAAGAAGCGAATATTCACTGTACACAATGCAGTAAGGAAGCCACAGAAAACACTCACACCTCTACCGTTTTCCAAACTGCAACACAACAGCGCCTACTGGTGGAGCACGGCTGAACTGCACAGATAGCATTATTTCATAGCAATAAACAGAGACTTAATATATCCACAACGCAGAGGCTACATATTATAGAATCATTATATACTGTATATAGCGCCAGAGCATGAGCTCCAATACCTGTTACAGGGTCACCACCCCTCCATTTATTATAAAAGGTATGTTCCTCTTTTTCTAATGGGCATTTAGACCCCCCGGGCCCTGGTGAGACTGCTACCTCTATAGCCCCCATGTGGTCGACTGTCAGATTCAAGGGTATAGCTACAATAGAGGAAGACATGCAGCTGCTATGTGGTCTATAAGGTCAAGAAAACGTCAGACCCTGTGCACTGGGTGCCAAAAAACATCATGGGGCTCCAATTTTTATCCTATGCTTTGGGGCCCCTCTCTGCAATGGATGTCACTGGTCAGATCTATATAGAGTGGAATATACTGTCTATGTGTATTAGAAACATCATATATATATCCTCCATCCCTAATACGCAGGGATTAGTCGTGGTGCCAGGTATCATTTCCAGGCAGAAGAAATATCCCATTTTCTAGAGTAGTATAATGCGACCTCTATATTGGAAGGTTCCTTAGTACAGGAAGGGGATTATCTCGGTTTGGTGCCAGGGATTAAGCTGCCAGGTTTGAAAACTGCAAAGGGCAAAGGAAAACTTATGTTACTGAATAAGGAAGCCCCTCTTCTCGCCCGCCTAGGTTACACACACAGAAGACACACGGATAGAGCAGGAACATCGCCTGACACATGCTATTCAAGGATTCTGTATTGTAAAACATACATGTACATATAATACTAAAAAGTATACGTGAGGACAGCCATCCAGGGGCTCTCTTATCAGACCATTCACTATATAACAGGGCACCACAAACTGTAAGGCGGGCCTGACTTGTGAGGCATGGCGCACGGGAAGGCGAGGTGCAGGTCCCTGACAAGGTCGGTCTTCGCACAGAGCAGGGACCCTGAAGTAGACTCTGCCCTGATCATGCCAGCCTTGCATTATCAGTGCGGTCTCTTTGGATAGAATGGCTGAAGGGCCTGTAATGACAGGTCCTAAACACTGGGGTAGTTCACTTAAGAGTATGCAGACTGAATGGTGTAATCTGGAGACAGAGGCATCATAGACTGCTACCAGAGGTACGAGATCTGTCTTTTGGGGTTTTATAATACTTATCTATAGGCTGTACATCTGTTCCTTATACAATTATCTGAAGAAGGGAGCCTTACTATATCCTGTTGATATATATAGCATGAGTTTTTTTTACTCTTTAGTATTACTACTAGGGAGTGATCGTGTGAGTGCCATCACATTTTATAATAACTGAAATAAACCCCATAAAGAACCGTTCTTTTAGTAAAGTAGGACCTTCTTATTAGTGTCTGTTCAGACTAATTGTATATATGTAATTATGTGTATCTAAGTTTTTAATCTATTTAATAAAAGTTATATATTAAAAGATTCCACAAATTAGTTTTTTTTATATGTGGAATTAACCCACAGTGATTTGTTCCTGACATTTTTAAGAAGCTCTGCACTATAGCATGCAAGAACAAGGCCTTAAAGGCTATGGACATCTCTGAAAACATGATTACATCATATGTTAGTGGCTACCTGGACACTAGTTTCAGACTCCGTCTATTCATTGCTAGACTTCCTGACTGTATCCTGATCCCATTTTCAGATTTTTCTCATGTGGATGATCCCCCATTAATACATGCTGGATGTGAGGTCTGTGTGTCCAGGGTGCTGGACCTCCATCTTATACTGCTTCCCCTTCTACAATCCATGACGGCCTCTCTTGACAGACACTGATGCTGAGGAGTGTGCAATTCCCACTCCTTTCCCTGTAGATTCTGTTTTGGGTGCTCTCCTTTCTCTGTACACAGCTTGTGTCATTCACCTCATTCAAACTAATTAATGAGCGCTTTCCTTCCAGTTTACACCCTGATACTGACACCCAGTGTGATTTGTCCTTCCTGAGTACTTGGATGCTACCCCCCCCCCCCCCACACACACACACACACTCTCTCTCTCTTCTGCCATGCACAACCTCCTGTCCACAGGGTCAACAGCAGTGTGGTGTCAGATCTAGGTCAGGTTCAGCAGCACAGCCAGCAAGGTGAAGGAGTTAGCACAGATTCTGCAGCAACAAAGTTAGTTACTATTTTTTTTTTTTATGAAGAGGATTTAAAAAGTTGCTCAATTTTGCATTTGCATTGTGATAAAATATGCAACTGAAATGGATTTCAAGGGGAATTAGTTTTGATCTAGATAAAGTTTCAAAAGTGTTGTCACAAAAGAAAATACCCTGTCCATAATGAAGGGGAAACTTCCCTTCACTGGGACATCCCTTTATTAGCAAAAAACTCCATCCACTCACTGACTATATATTATAAGGCTAGGTTCACACAACAGATTTGGAGAGAAGCCACTCTTTCGCCTTAGGATTCCTCTCCAAATTCCGGAAAGTCTACGCAGATCTCGCCGATTAGCCCCAGATACAATAGAGCCGTGGCAAGATCACGCAGATCACTTCTTTTTCAGTGTGCTGGAAAATAAGAGAAGCATTCGTCACTGCCTCCAATTTCAAGCAATGGGAAGCAGATTTCAGTCAGAATTTGGAACCAATTTTGAGGAGTAATCAGCCTCAAAATCAGCTCCAAATTCCTCTGTGTGAACCTGCTCTTACAGTTACAGGATGTAAACTGTATTACATAAGAATCTAGTAAACTTGCTGGACGCTTGGAAATCTGCTCCGCTGTCAGCTACATGATACTTATGAAGGAAAGAAGGAAATTATAAAAATCCAGAAAGAATATAAAATGTCTTACTGACATAACTGGGCTAAACTCATTTCTCATGTCATCATTCGGAAACAGACAGGGAACACCAAGGGGGGTGAGATCTCGGACTGTCACTTAGTATATGGGTCTCATTCATGTCTGCACCTCTGACCCACAATTCACCTGTACCGGGGACACATAGTACATATGACAGTCCACCTGACATCTGCATTGCTCCCCAGAGTCCATGTGCTTTTCGGACCCCATGACCAGCCTCCGGCTTGCTATGTAGAGTATTAGCTGACATACGGACTTTTCACAACATATTCCTGAAGCGCAATTTTATTAGAATTGAATTAAATGTGGATCGTCTTTAGGTTACTTCAAAATTCTCATTATACTGTATATATTCAGCAGGATTTTTGTCCGCTGAAGTCTGTAAGTGTGGGTCTGCCTACAAGGTAGCGGAGGCTAGGATCCCATAATGCACAACCGCAGGACATGCACTAATATAAAGAACCAGAAGGAGGCAGCAGTGAGAGGTAATAAATGGAGTCTGAGAACAAACAGAAATGCAGCAGAATTGCAAATGCTGCTCTGAAAGCAACTAAAGTATGGGAAACGAAGAAAAGAAGGAATCGTGAATGCAGCTCTGGATGTGAATGACAAGAAACAGTATAACAGCAGAAGCCAGGAGGAGGATAAATGCATCTCTGATTGTAACTAGGCTAAATAAAAAACTGATAGCAATATTGTTGATGCAGCTCTGGACCTGACTGATGGAATATGATGTAACATTCTGGATCTGGTTGTAAACAGGACTAAAAGTATAATATAGCTACAATTGATTATGAATTCAGCTCTGGATGTAACTGGAGCAATACATAATGTAGCGCCATTATCATGTAGCATTGGCTGTGACTGGAGTAGGACAGCATGTAAAAGCAGGAATGTGAATGGAACTTTGGATGTACTTGCAGTAGGATTGCAAGTAACAGCAGCTTTGGATGTAACTTGAGTATGCAACAGCAAGATTGCTAATGTAGCTTTGGATGTAACTAGCACATTAAAGTATGAAACCGCAGGATGGTGAATACAGCTTTGAATGTAACTGGAGTAGAGCAGTATGCAACAACAGGGCTGTAAATGAAGTATTGCATACAAGTTGAGTAGAGCAGTATGTAACAGCAGCTTTGTGACTGCAGCTTTGGATGTACCTGGAGTAGGACAGTATGTAACAGCAGCTTTGTGACTGCAGCTTTGGATGTACCTGGAGTAGGACAATATGTAACAGCAGCTTTGTGTCTGCAGCTTTGGATGTACCTGGAGTAGTACAGTATGTAACAGCAGCTTTGTGACTGCAGCTTTGGATGTACTTGGGGTAGGACAGTATGTAACAGCAGCTTTGTGGCTGCAGCTTTGGATGTACCTGGGATAGGACAGTATGTAACAGCAGCATTGTGACTGCAGCTTTGGATGTACCTGGAGTAGGACAGTATGTAACAGCAGCATTGTGACTGCAGCTTTGGATGTACCTGGAGTAGGACAGTATGTAACAGCACAAATTGTGAATGTAGCTCTGGATGGAGTAGGATAGTATGTAACAGCAGGGCTGTAAATGAAGCTCCGGATGTGACTGGAGTATAACACATGATGCAACTGGTATATAATTTTATAAAGATAAGTAAAGGCTCAGTCCTGTAAAACAATAACCAAAGTGGAGAAGCTTTAATCTATAATAATTCTACAGAAAGCTGTAATTTCATCAAGTGCGTGTTCATTTCCATCCATTCACAGAATATCTATTCACTTCTTACACAAAGACAATTGACATCAGTGAAAGATCTCAGCTAAATACAGAAGCTGAGTAATGAATGAGCAGGAAGGGGCAAAGCGCTAGAGAGCGTCTGCCACCCATCCCCCATGCCACCAAACCTAGAGTCGATAGTCTGGGGAGCAGGGATCTATCCCCATGTGCATGAGATTTTAGAACACACATTAAAAAAAAAAAAAAAATCCTGCACCAAGGAAGATTTGTTGGAATGGAAGGAAACTTTCTATGTGTGAATATAACAATGATATACAGACATGGAAAAAATTGTTGGTGCCCCTCGTTTAACGAATGAAAAACCCACAATGTTCACAGAAATAACTTGAATCTGACAAAAGTAATAATGTATAAAACTACATGTTGACAAGCCACAAAGCTTCTGGGAGAATGTCCTATGGACAGATGAGATAAAAATCGAAGTTTTTGGCAAGGCACATCAGCTCTATGTTCGCAGACGGAAAAATGAAGCATATCTTGAAATGAACACTGTCCCTACTGTGAAACATGGAGGAGGCTCTGTTATGTCCTGGGGCTGCTTTGCTGCATCTGGCACAGGGTGTCTTGAATCTGTACAGGGTACAATGAAATCTCAAGACTATCAAGGGATTCTAGAGAGAAATGTGCTGCCCAGTGTCAGAAAGCTTGGTCTCAGTCGCAGGTCATGGGTCTTGCAACAGGATAATGACCCAAAACACACAGCTAAAAACACCCAAGAATGGCTAAGAGGAAAACATTGGACTATTCTGAAGTGGCCTTCTATGAGTCCTGACCTAAATCCTATTGAGCATCTTTGGAAGGAGCTGAAGCATGCCGTCTGGAAAAGGCACCCTCCAAACCCGAGACAACTGGAGCAGTTTGCTCATGAGGAGTGGCCAAAATACCTGCTGAGAGGTGCAGAAGTCTCATTGACAGTTACAGGAATCGTTTGCTTGCAGGGATTGCCTCAAAAGGTTGTGCAACAAAATATTAAGTTAAGGGAACCATCATTTCTGTCCAGGCCTGTTTCGTGAGTTTTCTTTTTTTAAAAAATTCTGTTGAAGCCTGGTTGAAAAGCAATGTCTGACTTTCATTTGTTCATTTTCATAGAATTTTTTATATATTACTTTTGTCAGATTCAAGTAATTTCTGTGACCATTGTGGGTTTTTCTTTCAATAAACAAGGGGTACCAACAATTTTGTCCACGTGTGTGTGTAAGAGGTTACAATATTAAAGCCAAAGCAAAAGTTATTGGGCAAAACTGCACAATTCTATCAAGGCTAGAGGTGGCCCAACAGGGTCCTAGAGCCTCCTTACAAGAGGAGATACACCAGGACATGGAGGTATACAGGTCTTGTATGGTATCCTGGGGCACATTTGCCTACAGATGTTACAGCTGGGCCTGTAGCTCCTGCACACTTGAATGAAAGTTGGTGTCCCAGCTGCTCCCATAAATTCTCGATTTTAGATAAAACTGGTAACCGGGCAGGCCAAGGAAGTGTTGTAATCTGCTGGTGGCATTCCAGGGAAACCCAGGAGTGGGGGCAAGCATTATCCTGCTGAAAAATGCCAGTTGTCCACCTTGCCATGAGAGAACAGATGTGGCTTCAGGTTGTCCTGCACATATCGCTGAGCTGTTTGTGTCCTCGTATCACTACTAGGGGTGACCGACTATAGAATGTGATGGCTCCCCAGATCACCACACCAGCAGAGGGCAGTGTGTGACTCCAGAGCAAAGACAGGATTGAAGCGCTCACCACGAGGCTTCCATACTCAAAACCGACAGTCATCAGATGCCTAACAGAACCAGGATTCATCATAAAGACAATACAATTCAAGTCCTTAGCAGGCCAAGTTTTCAGCTCACGACACCACTGAAAATAAAGTTGACAGTGACTGTATGTCAATAACATATAATGGGCACCAAGTCATCAAATTTCCTTCTGTTAGGGGCCTGGAAATGGTGGGGGCAGAGACAGGGGTGTGTAATGAAGGAGCCTCCTGTGTCTGGATGATGGATAAGGAAACTGTGGGAGCGACTCGTGCATGTCAGCGGATCAAACTATTCTCTCTACTGGTGGTCTGTCTGGGCTGTGCGCAGCCTGTTCACGATCTATGCATGCCCTCACGTAACCCCTGCTCCCAGCACCTCCGTCATAAAGGCCTAGAGGGCAAGCAATTCCCAAAAATCGCCATCTTGCTTCTCCCATTCTGATGATGCCCCTCTCTCAAAGTCTGTCAAACTGGGCAAAACGTGTTCAAGTGTGTCTAGTAGTCAATCTCTTATGAAGAGGTACACTACCCAAAAGTATCCTCCGAGAGCCTTTCTATAGGGAAGCAGTTTTATGCCCTCTCGTGGCAAGACCCAGAGTCTCATCAGACCACACCTGTAATCCTTTACATATGTGCCATAACTGCATGCCCTGTTTTACACCAGTGTGACATCTATCTGGGTGCAGTATTTATTTATATTTTTTGGCAATGAGGGTAAATCCCACCACAAAAGTAGATCTTTAGTGGGACATGCATCCCCGGTTTCATAATTTATTATTTTCACCGCTATAGAGAGGATTACAATGAAATCATACATGAAGTTTAATCTTCAATAAACAGGAGTCCAGCCCTGCCCTGCTTTCGTCTACCTGGCACACAGGTGAGCCACGGATTTGTCCAACTTCTGTAGATTTACAATGAGGACAACATGGAGGATTACAAGCGGGATTAGTCAGGGAGGTCGGGGGTCGTTCTTCTAGTTTGGGGGATTAGGACTGGATTAAGCACATTAGAACATTGTAGTGTACATGGCTGTGGCCGCAGCTTCTGAATATGTAATTAATTTTACAGACTATTATTTCTGAGCAAATCTGATGATCGCTGGTACAATCTGGGCACAGCTGAGTGCTGGCATTATTTGGGATGGATGTGCAGTCTATGGAAAGAGGGGGCATTATCAGTGCCATACCTGTGCCCATTTAGTCACCAGCATACACAGGCGACCCCATATGTATGCTCGTTCAGCTCTGCAAAGGGTGCATGTGTTCTCCAAACAGGGAGAGGGGAGTAAAGCTGGTCATATACATTACACATGTATTGGCCGTACCCGCTACGTTTTGGCAGGACCAGCCACCTATCTAATCCTGACTTTCAGACAATACATATTGGATTTCAGCTGCCCAATCCTTTTGTTCTCAGGGAGATAAGTAGAGGTGTCTGTCAGTGGCTCTCCCTTATCAAATTTCCGGACACATGCATGCTCAGCTGAGCCAAGCATGCATGTGTATGAACAAAATAGCTCATGGCTGACAGCTATGGAATGTGCAATGCCTCCAGGAAGTGTATGAATAAACTGACAGCTGACCATTACCATTCCCCTGGACAAAGGGATGCGTGGGGGACATTACTCCTGGCATTTAGAAAAGAGCAATGTTGCTTTATTTAGGGCCCCCTCATGTCACATTTCACCCCAGGTCTGGTTGGTGACTGCAGATATAAAAAATATGAATAATCACCACGACAGCAAATCCATTATGGAAATGACATGAGGGCACTCGGCTCTCCCCGCGTGGAGGACGGGATGACTGGCAGCTGATAAGCCTCCTTTGGAATGTTAATGGCCGTGTGGCATTTTCTCACTTTCCCTCTTGTAAACAGTGACAAAGCCGATAAGTGACTCACACAGTAGATGGTGACGTTCATTTGACTTTCAGGGTTTACAGCAGACAAGGGGTTAATCTAAGGCGCAGCTCCCGTGAGCGCTTATTACATTTCTCGTTTACTATCAATATCATTAAATATAGGAAAAACCCGATGCTGCCCCAAATATGCCAGGGCTGATGAGCAGGCGGATGACTGAGTGATGGCTCAATCTACGGGCAGATGTCTGCACCCCTCTGGAGGACTGGAGGAGCCAGAGATTGACAGATATCATTACCACACACCGAGTCCTGGGGCAAGTCTTTATATGTGCAGAAAGGTTACACAAGAAACATGCCAAAATGAGCCCGTGCCCCTCACCATGACATAGCCCCCAACTTTCAAAGGACAGAAAGAGGGACAGAATGTGCCGCATGCATAGTGCGCTGCGGCACAGTCAGCTCCACCCACTTCTACACTGACTCCGCCCATTCCCATCCATTTGTCTTTGTGCCCCCACACAGTATAATGCTCCTACTGTCACCTATTATATGCCCCCACATTATTATGTCCCCCTCCAGTTGTCCCTACAGTATAAAGTCCCTCTCCTGGCGCACTCAGTTTCATGTATTCCTCCAGTTACCCCCAATTTAATGTCCCCCTCCAATTGCTCACAGTTTAATATCTCCATCCAGCGGGCCCCCTCTCCTCGCACCCCTGTTGTTCTGTCTGAAATGTCGGCAGGTGCGATGTGAGTGATGTCATCACATCGCGCCTAAAGCTCCAGAAGCACACAGGGGCTGAATGGTGAAGCAGGGAGCAGATGATTCCTGCTTCACCATTGTATTCAACGCATCGCCGTTGAAGCCGGGAAATACCTCCTGCCGACAGCACGTGCACTGAAGCCAAAGTTTTACTCCAGCTCCACTAAAGAACTAAGCCAATAGCAGGGGTAGAAACACTGGGTATTAAGATTTTTATTTTTAATGCAGACACATTACAAAAAGGGCTATTTGGAACACTAAACCCCCAGTCCATAAGGGCCTGTAGGTGGTTTAGTGTCCCCAAAATATCCTGACAGGATCCCGTTAAAGGGTTGTCCCATTACAGATATAAAAAAAAAAAAAAAAAAGTGTCAAAATCGCTGGAGGTCAGACAATTGGGTCCCCCATTGATTAGGTCTGAAATTGCCCCTGTATTCTACCTGTGAATGAAGTACCAGTGCACTTCTGTAACCGATGCTCCATTTACTTCTATGGGTAAAGAATACTTTTCGGAGCACAACCCCTTTAATGGGGGATATTCACATCCAACCCTGTACTGTCCTGTGTGTATAAGACAGAGGTGGGTGCAGGGGGTAAATAATTGATGACAGTATATTACAGATTTAGTCTTGTATCCTGCTGTCCTCTGTGCAGTGACCCTCACACCCCACCGTATCTTACGCTACTTCCAGACTGTATATGTGCTCATTGAACTGGTTCTGTAAAATCGTATTAATGAGGCCATGTTCTCATTCGCCTGCAGCCCCAAGACGATGGAAAACAATACAATTGGCCTTGTCCGATGTGAGTGCACAGATTTATTAGGTGGGGGCGGAGGAGCTTGTTACTGCACAATATCCAGCCATCATAAACCCGATAATGTTCTGGACTGACAGCGGCCCGTCAGAAGTGGGGACTATCGTATATATCTTAGGGTCGGGATCAGTAACACGACGGCCGAATAAATGTACAAGTCACAGAGGTCACTGCAAGTGGAGACAATTACTAGAATAAGAATAGGAGTCCCTGAATCATCCTTTCTACACATACAGGATCACAGAAGTTTTCACCCAGCTTTCCAGAGACCCTGAATGGGAAACAGATCTGCATTGTTATAAGAGATTCTCTGTTGCTCTGCCTGTGTAAAGCTGGCCATGAATATTAGATGAATGTTGAGCAAAAACACTAAATTTAGATGGGATTGAAATATGGTGGCCTACCGACTCTACCCCAATGGCAGATGTTGGGGGAGAAAAGGATCGGGCAGTTGAGTTTCAACATGTGCAATTATTTTGCATCCAGGGAAATAAGCTGCCAAAACAGGTGCAGGCAGAGGTTTACTATTTCAGTTCTGAGGGCCAAGCTAAGGCTGCATGTATATGGGGAATTAGAAGGAATAGCTGCCGGCTGAATGAGCGACCGAGCAGCTATATGTCCATGACCAGCCTAAGTATTGCCATTTTATTGATGATCCAGAAGGCTCAGAATGAACAGAAAGTTAGGTCTCATCTAACTATAGAAGTCTGGATTACAAATTTACATTTTAAGACAAAAAAAACAACAAAATTACAATCAATGTTTTTAATAAAACTCGCTGCACCTTGGAGTAGATCTACACGGGTATATTCACATGTAGCATATTTGTTGCAGAAATTTCTGTGACTTTCCCCATTCATCTGAATGCGGTTTGCAGCAATTATGGGAGCGTTGCACAAAAAAAAACCATTTACATCAAAGGCGCACAATGCTTTGCAACAAGTCTGCCATGTGTGCGTACCCCGGAATGTATAATCCGTTTACAAGCTACCGCATTGGCCTGTAACTTTCACGCTGGGAGTTGTAGTCGTAGAATAGATAGAGCGTTGCAGGTTGTAAACTGCAAATTTACAGCAGAAAAAAAAACTCCCAAAATTTATACATATAAAAAAAATTCTCATATTGCCAACTCTTAATCATAGTGTGGAGGTGGAGAGTGTGGTACTATAAGTTCCAGCATGTCCTGCATACCATACAGTGGTTCTATCCTTGCCCCACTCTCACCGTACATCACACATACGGCAGCACAGTACACCGCACTCATCACGTAACATCTAGTCGCCTCATTCCGTGACTCGTCCTCTTCTTGTTATTCTCATTATTTTTTGCGGTTTGTAGAGTTTTACAGAATGACGGGCACAAAGTAATCGCAAATTATTATTTCACATTTACAGAGAGCAAATCAGCTTTGGAGGGTTTATAAAAAGATGAGCAATCTGCCTTCCCGGCTGTCCGTGTAACTGTGGGCAACACGCGCCGAGGGTTAATCCTGTAAGGGCAAGACAAAGCTTTATCCAGGTAAGGGTCGCACGTTATGACTGACGTAAAGGGACAAGACCATCAATGTAGTATTTAAAGGGGTGGTCCCTGGGTGACTACTAGTAGATATGGTGGAGGTAGTCGGAGGTAAGGTGTAGGATTATTGGGCACCCATTTCAGTCGCAAGGAAACAGTGGTCCTATGCTACAGGGCGGTGGCTAATACAGGAAATCTTGCTAGGTTTCTTTTTAGCATTGGCATAACCAGACTTATTATAAAAAATTAAGTCCCCAATTATAATATAAAATTAGCCCCCATTCCCCCCAATATATTTAGAGAACACTCCAATAAGAACAGAGGTGTCCACCTTTACCTCTCTGCAGGGGGTTGTCCAGCCCCAAAAGCATATTTCATAGGACAGGCCACCCTGGATCCCATACAGATCCACTGACTTGGCTATCAGAAGCAGCAGCAATGGACGGAGATGGAAGTAGTTGCAGTTCCCTGGAACTACCACTATGCGGTGGATGGGGCTACTGCTCTGCTTCTATTTCCTGAATGGTGGCTCTGTCCACTGCACCTGCTTTAGGGCCAGACAACTCCTTTAAGGACTCCAACGTCACAATACAAATTCAATATAAAAATTTCAACATGCTTGAAAAACCCTGGACAGGCTCCAGTACCTAACACAACCACTAGGTGGCCCATCTTCTGACAGAGTATCACAAAATCATGTTTTGTTTTGCAAAGCTGGAAGGATGGGCCACTTGTGTTGAGATATGAGCCATGAGATAAGAAAGTAAACATCTTTAGGCATGATAGGAAGACATGTCAAAATAAATCAGTGGTGAGGGGGCAGATTTTTAACTAACCCTTAATTTTAGAAGGAGTTTTATAAACCAGACAACCTGTGTCCAAATATAGTAAGGTCTCTCTGAGTCTGGTGGACCTGTCTGGTTTATGATCAGCAATACTTCCAACGACCTGTAGTGGCCGCTGTACAGCAAACCTAATATTCCTCCAGCTGATCGCCGCAGCAGCTCCTAATAGGCATAATTATCTCTTTGCTGGAAAATAAAATTTGTAGAAAAGCCCTTGAAGCCCGCAGAGCTAGATCTGACAAGCTCCTTAGAAGACGTAGTGCTCATAAATAATGGTACCAGTAGAAGCTCAGATCTGCTCTGGCTTTATAGAAATCTGCATATAATTCCTTAATATAATATTATTGAAAACGTTCCTTTATAAGCAGGATCTGTGGAAATTTAACCTGCCGGCCAACTGTGAAAAGTTGAGTCACTTACTAAATATATACTGTTCCCTATATTGCACTGAACCTGAGAAACAACCTTTATTATCCCTATGGAAAATCTGACATGTATTTTACGGCCGCAGAAGGCGGACATTCAGATTTCTGCTGAGAATGCTCCATTGATGTAGACTGGATCTGCACGAGAGTTAACCCTATTGTCATTCAATGGGGTGAGTGTGGAAATAACATGCATGCTTAAGATTTTTACAAATGATTTTTCATCATCGAAGAGTCAAAATTCTGCATAGATATTAACACAGCCATGTGACCATAGCATTATACTCCAGAGCTGCACTCATAATTCTGCTGGCTGTTACTAAAAACTGTCAACAAGCTTGTAGACAGTTCCTTGTCAATCACAATTACCGGATATTTGTCTTAAAAGGAACTTGTCAGGGTGATTTGGGGCACTAAACCATCCACAGATCTTTATGGACTGGGGGTTTGGTATCCAAAATAGTTGTAACACTATCCGCAGCCACATTAAAAATAAAAAAAAGGTTTATACTTGCCTAGAGAGAAGTCTGGTGAGACATTTTTGGTGTTCCTTGCGCCTGGGATGTTCTTCAATGAAGCCAAATGAGTAGAACCTGGCTTCAGTGCGCATGTGCCTGAGGTTCGGTACATGCGCACTAAAGCAGGGGTCTACTTCTCTAGCTTCATTGAAGTACTGCGCCAGTGTGGGGAGTACAGCCGACAGAGGACTATAAAGCTTTTTTTCGTTTAATGTGGCCACTGATTGTGTTATAACAGGGCTATTTGGGACATTAAACCCCCAGTTCATAAGAAGCTGTGGGTGGTTTAGTGAACAAATTACTCCGACAGGTTCCCTTTGAGGCAGAATGTTGACCCAGTATCTGTCGGATTGCCAGGAGAGGACAGGAAGAAATCTTTCCCACTTAAGGCTAAAGCCCCATGTTGCGGAAACGCACTTTTGTTGCAGATCTTCCTGTGTTTTTTTTTTTTAAAGTCAAAGCCAGGAGTGGATTGAGCAGAAGGGAGAAGAATAAGAACTTCCTATATATTTCCCATTCCTTTTGTAGCCATTTTTGGCTTTGGTTCAAAAAAAAAAACGCAGCAAAATCCGCAACAGAAAAAACTGAGTTTCCGCATTGTGGGGCTTTAGCCTAAAGGGGTTTTTCAGGCATTACAAATTTCTGACCTATCCTTGGTAGGTCAGTTCTGATTGTGTGGGACGACTCAGGAGCTGAGCTGTAGAATCGCGCCGCCAGTGACTATATAGGGCACGGAGCCAACTGCTATACACAACACAGGCAATAGATGTGGCCCTGTACATCTGAACCATGCAGGGGGCGCCTGTCAGCCCCCATGATGAGATATTTATGATCTATTCTAAGGATAGGCCATAATTTTTTTAAATCCTGGACAACCCCTTTAATGTCGAATTTGGTCTGTGCCATTAACACAGTGGATTTTGCCTTCCTCTGGATCAACAAGATTTAGAAGCATAGAACACTTGGACTTGATTGTCTTTTTATCAGCCCACTAACAATGTAACTGGGTGTTGGATCGCTGGGCCCCCCCCAACAACCATTAGAAAAGGGGTCCCTGAGTTCCATGTATGGATGAAGCAGTAGAGCTCATGCATTCTCTTCCCTGCACATAATATAGACAGCCAGGCCCACCAATATTTGGCACACTGGCCAAATGCAAGGGGACTGTCCCCAAATTCAATTACTGTAAACAGTTTGACATAAAATGAGCATTTCTCATAATGCAAATACCAGAAACAATTATGATTTCAGCTCTGAAGCCTGAAAAGTTGAATGCAGCTCTTAAGAACAATACAGGCTGTAAATCAGGATCAGTACAAAATAAGTGATGTAAAATTACTTAGAGGGGTTTTCCGGCTGAAAAATATTGCTGATCTATCATGAGGATAAGTCATCAATGTCAGATTGGTGGAGATCTGACACCCGATACCCCCACCAATCAGCTGTTCTTGGGGTATACAAAGAGAATTGCAGGAAGCAGACAGCGCTGTTCGCTGTGTAGTGGCCAGACCAGGTACTGCAGGATCATCTCCTATTCACGTATCAGACCTCCTCCAATCTGATATCCTTAGGATAGGTCAGCCATATTTTTAGTCCAGAAAACCCCTTGTCACTTTCAAGTAGAATAATTCTAGTTTCAGGTAACCGTGCGCGGTTATTACCAGATTGCACCTGCTTGTAAGGGAGCAGCAGAAGAGACAACCGGGAGATCATCGCTATATATGTGACATGTCATCTACTAGGGATTTTAGCACAGTGTCTGAGGACGACAGGACAAGCAGGAAACAATAAGACACCGCTGTGTTCCTACCTCATTTATCTGTACCCGCACTTTATTAATAGCTCGGAGCCAGCGTGCTTTGGCGGGGGGAGAAAGGAGGAGGACCGACATCTTCGTGGTAGCTGCAGGGGGAAGAAAGTCACAATATAAGAACGTTGTAAGCAAATGTGAACAGCGACAAATATCAGAGTAGAGTTACTGGTTTATAAGCGGCTCTCATTTACTGGTAAGTGTCATCAATGGGGCAAGACTCAGGAAATCTGACCATGCATATTAGGAGTATTGGGCTAAAAGTATTGCTGGGGCTAGTAGTTCATCAGCACCTATGGCGTTGTTAAATGTGGTTTATTGCTGTGTATCTCATCAGTAGCAAATAGTAAAGTAATTATCTAAATGTATAATTTACTTACAATGCTTGTCCAGGCTTAGGACAGGAGAGGTTAGATCAATGGGGGGGTCTAAACATAAGAATCCCACCAATCTTACTGCTTTTTATGACATATGGAAACAGCAGTATGAACACCCCAACCACCACCCCCTCCTCAATACCCCTCCAATCACACAGTTATTATATATTATACAGGTGATCGGTACACTATACAATTCCTCAATGGTTTTCAAGATCTCTACTTGCTGGCAGTGAAAGTATTATGTATATTCATAGGCTGTCATAGCATTGCTGAGGATTTGTTACTATGTATTAGGGAGGGATCCCAGCAGCACCACAGATCTCTTTCCTGTCCATAATTCCCATCCTACAGGAATTGGTTCTTCTGCACAAGAAAACTGGTACTTATAGTACAGGATAAAGGAATCTTTTTAAGCATCTGCTGACTGGCCACTCAAGGCAACCTCCTGCTAATGTTTCACAGGGCATGTTAACATAGGGGCAGTTTGGCCATCTATGTTTTTAGGGAGCATCTGTGGCTGCCATCCATTGGAAGCGCTGTAGCCGCAGACCTACAGCTATGGGGAGCGCTGTAGCAGGAGACATACAGCTATGGGGAGCGCTGTAGCAGGAGACATACAGCTATGAGGAGCGCTGTAGCAGGAGACATACAGCTATGAGGAGCGCTGTAGCAGGAGACATACAGCTATGGGGAGCGCTGTAGCAGGAGACATACAGCTATGGGGAGCGCTGTAGCAGGAGACATACAGCTATGGGGAGCGCTGTAGCAGGAGACATACAGCTATGGGGAGCGCTGTAGCAGGAGACATACAGCTATGGGGAGCGCTGTAGCAGGAGACATACAGCTATATGGAACATTGCAGTGCACAGCTATGGGGAACAATGCAGCAGATAGCTATAGAGAGAGCTGCAGCAAACCAACAGGGAACATTGTCGTGGACAAGCATGGGGAGCACTGTAGCAGACATACAGTTATGGGAGAACTGTAGATGACACTGTTGTGTTATCCACATAATCCGTGTATATATTTTACAAATAGCCTCACCATTATACCAAGGTATAAAAACCTCTTTACATGGGGATTAATCGGCCCCGCAAAGAGTAATAGTCTAAATAAGTTGATCGGTGCTCAGTGGATACTTTTAAACAGGGCAATGATCTGCAATGAACAGTCACACTAAATCCATCTAAGCAGAGTATACAAGTATACAGTAAGTGGCCCGCTAATAGGGACATGAAAAGGGGTCTATAAGGAGACTAATGGAGGTAATTCATTCCTACTTAACAGACTATGAAGACGGCTGGGCGTAGATCTTTATCTAATGCATAGATTTCCATCATGCCAAATGTCCTGTCCACCCACTGTGTGTGGGAAGTGCAGCTGTACACGGACCCCCTGCCGCACAATGACATGTAGTAAGAGTGCCCAGCAGGATGGAAGATAAATTATGGCTGAGGACTAAAATGTGTTAATCGGGAACTGCGCCGTCTTATGTTATACAGAATAAAAGGAATAAAAAAAATACATCCTGAGGCGCGAGGCACAGGACAGAATCCTCAGCTTGAGTGCTTGAGACCGGTACAAGACGACTGCAGATACTGTAACAAATTTGTCTTAATAACTTGGCATTGTAGGTTGTGTGCGGCTCCGAGCCGGGATAAGGAATAAATGTGCAGTACCGCGCTTCTCCGCCGCATCCTTTATTAGATTATAAGCTTGATGCAGGGAACAATCTTGAAGCGAAAGCTTTCATCTTGCTCTGCAAATGCACCAAGCGGGGGTGTGTTTACTACAGACGCCACGGGAATACTGATGTCTTTATATAAGTCAGCCCCTAGACTCCTATACCCCGTGACTCCACCTTGTCATCAGCTCCTTATATATCATCAGATGGAGAAGATGTAAGCAAGCTGTGCAATGACCTGTCCAAGATCCAGCCTCGAATACAGACGCTAGAATTAGCATTACCATAAAAATCTCCAGGGACAGGCCACCATTGTATCACCATGTAGGCAGAGTAGTAACAAAAGACTTATGGTCTTGGTGCAAAAGCTCAGCTTGGCGCCTGATGCTACAATCATTGGTCACTTTCCATCTGTACAATTTAACAACATTTACATTTCCTTTTCTTTATCTATCTGGGCTTAAGACTTGTTCATAACATGTCCTTGCAGACAAGTTTTCCCATCATTCTCATCCCCAGTCAGTGCCCCCTTGTGTGATACTGAATCCCTCCTTGACTACAGTCATGGCCAAAAGTTTTGAGAATGACACAAATATTATATTTTCACATGATCTGCTGCCCTCTGGTTTTTATGTGTGTTTGTCAGATGTTTTTATCACATACAGAAATATAATTGCATTCATATTATGAGTAACAGAAGCTTATATTGACAGTTAGAATGAGTTAATGCAGCAAGTCAATATTTGCAGTGTTGACCCTTCTTCTTCAGGACCTCTGCAATTCTCCCTGGCATGCTCTCAATCAACTTCTGGACCAAATCCTGACTGATAGCAGTCCATTCTTGCAGAATCAATGCTTTAATTTTGTCTGAATTTGTTGGTTTTTGTTTGTCCACCCGTCTCTTGATGATTGACCACAAGTTCTCAATGGGATTAAGATCTGGGGAGTTTCCAGGCCATGGACCCAAAATCTCTATGTTTTGTTCCCTGAGCCATTTAGTTATCACCTTTGCTTTATGGCAAGGTGCTCCATCATGCTGGAAAAGGCATTGTTGAGCGCCAAACTGCTCTTGGACGGTTGGGAGAAGTTGCTCTTGGAGGACATTCTGGTACCATTCTTTATTCATGGCTGTGTTTTCAGGAAAGACTGCGAGAGAGCCGATTCCCTTGGCTGAGAAGCAACTCCACACATGAATGGTTTCAGGATGCTTTACAGTTGGCATGAGACAAGACTGGTGGTAGCGCTCACCTCTTCTTCTCCGAATAAGCTGTTTTCCAGATGTTCCAAACAATCGAAAAGGGGATTCATCAGAGAAAATGACTTTACCCCAGTCCTCAGCAGTCCACTCCCTGTACCTTTTGCAGAATATCAGTCTGTCCCTGATGTTTTTTCTGGAGAGAAGTGGCTTCTTTGCTGCCCTCCTTGAGACCAGGCCTTGCTCCAAGAGTCTCCGCCTCACAGTGTGTGCAGATGCACTCACACCTGCCTGCTGCCATTCCTCAGCAAGCTCTGCACTACTGGTAGCCCGATCCCGCAGCTGAAACACTTTTAAGAGACGGTCCTGCCGCTTGCTGGTCTTTCTTGGGCGCCCTGGAGCCTTTTTGGCACCAATGGAACGTCTCTCCTTGAAGTTCTTGATGATGCGATAGATTGTTGACTGAGGTGCAATCTTTCTAGCTGCAATACTCTTCCCAGTTAGGCCATTTTTTTGCAGTGCAATGATGACTGCACGTGTTTCTTTAAAGATAACCATGATTAACAGAAGAGAAACAATGATGGCAAGCACCAGTCTCCTTTTAAAGTGTCCAGTGGTGTCATTCTTACTTAATCATGACAGATTGATCTCCAGCCCTGTCCTCATCAACACCCACACCTGTGTTAATGGAGCAATCACTGAAACGATGTTAGGTGGTCCTTTTAAGGCAGGGCTGCAATGATGTTGAAATGTGTTTTGGGGGATAAAGTTCATTTTCTAGGCAAATATTGACTTTGCAAGTAATTGCTGTTAAGCTGATCACACTTTATAACATTCTGGAGTATATGCAAATTGCCATTAGAAAAACTGAAGCAGTAGACTTTGTAAAAATTTATATTTGTATCATTCTCAAAACTTTTGGCCATGACTGTATATGCTGACCAACTGCTACTTTTGGCATTACTTTTCTCCCTTCTGACAGTGGAAAGCTGTGTATCACAAATCTTCTCACTCCAGTGCACCAGACGGCAGAGGTCATAGATGTATGGTGCATAGACTGCCAACATCAAAGGAAGCCAGAAAGGAGATCAGAGAAGTTTAACCAGCCCTAGTGTTGTGAAGGTGCCCTGTGGTCCCTCTTGGCTTATGAGCATGGTTACCACTGAGAACCCTATACTTACGCCTGTATATGTCAGGAAAGCCCCGGCACATACATCTACCTGTATTAATAGGCCCCAAAATACAAAATGTCATTTCATACAGAGGCACTGTCTGCATATCATATATTTCACAAAGCCTGATCAGTTGGTATATTTAAGCCCATTCAAGTGTGAGTCTATGTATCCAATTCTCTTTTGTGTGATACATACTGAGAGCTATCCAAGCCCATTATGAGCAAACCAGTCTTGTGAGTTGCTCTATCTAAGCTTATGAAGTGAGATACTGTCTGCTGAGTGAGTGTATCTAAACTTATGTGTGATGCTGTGTTGTGATACTGCCTGTCTAAGCCTCTCCTATATAAATCCTCTTATAGGAGAACCTCTTCAATATGCTGGTATATCCAGGCCCATGCATAATACCACTTTGCAAATTGGTGTATCTAAGGGTAAGTTCACATGGTGGATTTGTGGTGGCACCAGCCATGCAACATCCCATTCACTTCAATGGGATGTTCGGGCAGAATCCACCCAAATATTGAGCAGGGTGCTTCTTTAAGATTTTTCAGCTAGCGGTAAAAGAAGCGTGTGCCTCTTGAAATGAAAGGGGGGTGGGATTCAGCCATAAAAATCCCACCATGTGAACTTACACTCAACCTTTGATGTGTAACATTGTGGACCTGAGCCAATGAATCTATTTCTGCTCTTGCCAGTGATACTGCCTGTTGGACTGGTGTATCTAAGCTTCTGATGTGGGGTACAGTCTCAGAAAAACAATACAAGTGAGGCTTAGAATGACCATTGTGCATATAATACAACTGACCTCTCCCGTTTCTCTAGCTGAACGTCTTTGGTTCGTTCTAGCTCTTGAGGTGATTTGGCGGCGACTTCTTCGGGTTTCGCCTCGCCTCCCTGAGACTCTCCTGTTCTCTTGGGCTCATGACCATTGTACCATTCTTGATCACTCTTCCTCTGGTTAGCAGACCCACCAAAGCAGTAATTTGGGTCGTGTCGCTCTTCTTCCATGTCCAGAGAATGTAGGCTCTCGTGGTAATGGTCAGAATCACTCAGCTGGGAGCTCCCTTGGCTGACATTACCGGATGAGCCATACTGACTACTCCCAGCGGGACTGTGGGGAAGGAGGAATCAGAGATCAATTATTTAGGGAATGGGAGACTGAACCTTTACCAAAATGCTACCAAAACACCAGTGTAGGGAAAACAGCAGAACACCATCAAGACTGCTGGATCATCAACTGTATGAAATTTTTTTTTTTTTATACTCAAGAGCTGTATTCATAATTCTGCTGGTTTCCCAGTTAGCTCTCAGTATACAGGACTTAACATCTCAATGCAGCCCCTTGCAGTGTTTTTCCCCTACTGTAATGCATTGTGGAAGATGCAGCGTTTACACTACAGTAGTATGAGAGACCATGCTCTCTGCCATAATGTATCACATCTCAGTTTAATGCACAATCACTCTGATTTATGATGATAAATTACTTTATATATCAGTATACAAAACATCTCCCACAATGCAACACAGCAGACCCCAACATTTAATGATGTCCTGTTATAGAAAACTACATGGACTACATGCCGTTTGTGACATAGTCTGACTATAATCTACCATGACAAGTTAAACGGCGTTAATGGAGTGACTAATTCCCGCATTTCCCATGACACATGGGATAATGGATCCTGTCTGTTCTTACGTGTGACTGTGTGGCGTTATGTTATCTGCCATGGATGTAATTTACATGACACATGCCTCTCCATTAGATCACATAACAGGACATGTGATGACATTTATATGAATGGTAGAATGGCAGCAGGATCGTGTACCATTATACTGCAATAATATTGTTATAGCTAGATTATATCCTGCAGGCAGGCAAATGGCAGAGGTGAGGGTAAAGATGTATACAGATATATACTTATATACACACGTGGACAAAATTGTTGGTACCCCTCGTTTAATGAAAGAAAAACCCACAATGGTCACAGAAATAACTTGAATCTGACAAAAGTAATAATATATAAAAATTCTATGAAAATGAACAAATGAAAGACATTGCTTTTCAACCATGCTTCAACAGAATTTTTTTTTTAAAAAAGAAAACTCATGAAACAGGCCTGGACAGAAATGATGGTTCCCTTAACTTAATATTTTGCTGCACAACCTTTTGAGGCAATCCCTGCAATAAAACGATTCCTGTAACTGTCAATGAGACTTCTGCACCTCTCAACAGGTATTTTGGCCACTCCTCATGAGCAAACTGCTCCAGTTGTCTCGGGTTTGAAGGGTGCCTTTTCCAGACGGCATGTTTCAGCTCCTTCCAAAGATGCTCAATAGGATTTAGGTCAGGGCTCATAGAAGGCCACTTCAGAATAGTCCAATGTTTTCCTCTTAGCCATTCTTGGGTGTTTTTAGCTTGTGTTTTGGATAATTAACCTGTTGCAAGACCCATGACCTGCGACTGAGACCAAGCTTTCTGACACTGGGCAGCACATTTCTAGAATCCCTTGATAGTCTTGAGATTTCATTGTACCCTGTACAGATTCAAGACACCCTGTGCCAGATGCAGCAAAGCAGCCCCAGAACATAACAGAGCCTCCTCCATGTTTCACAGTAGGGACAGTGTTCTTTTCAAGATATGCTTCAATTTTCCAACTGTGAACACAGAGCTGATGTGCCTTGCCAAAAATTTCGAATTTTGTCTCATCTGTCCATAGGACATTCTCCTAGAAGCTTTGTGGCTTGTCAACATGTAGTTTTGCAAATTACTTTTGTCAGATTCAAGTTATTTCTGCGACCATTGTTGGTTTTTCTTTCATTAAACGAGGGGGTACCAACAATTTTGTCCACGTGTGTACATAGTACTGTGCCAGTTGTAGGCAGGTATGGAAAAAATGCTACAAAGTATGTATGCTTTCAAAAATAGAAGGGTCAATAGTTTTTTTTTTTTTTTTTTTTTTTTTTTTTTTTTTTTTATTTGCCATCAATATGTGGTGTGACTTTTACCCTTTGCCTTCCATCAATGCTTCTCAGAACACTTGCAGAAAATTTTTGGCAGAACTCAGCAGGGAGGTTGTTCCTGCCATCTTGGAGAACTAAGCACAGATCTTCTGTGGATGTAGGCTTGCTCCAATCCTTCTGTGTCTTCATGTAATCCCAGACAGACTGGATGATGATGAGATCAGGGCTCTGTGGGGGCCGTATCATCACTTCCATGACTCCTCCTCCTAAGGGCACTCACAGCAAATATTGATGGGATTTCTCTTTTCCTTATTCACTTTTTTTTATGCATTTAGTTTTGTTAGCTGACAAAAATAAAACTATTAACACTTCTATTTCTGAAAGCAATCTTACTTTGCAGCATTTTTTTTCACACCCATCTAAAACTTTTGCATAGATGGAGAGCCAGTTGCTTAGAAATTGGTGGGTTAGACCAATGGTCATCTAATTTGTATGGCCATCTTTAGGATTGGCAGCTGTATGCCATCCCCTTCCTTCTATCACATAAAACACGTGAAGATCCCTGGGATGGTTGCTCCTTTGTACCAAAAGATTTATTATACAAAAAAAGAAGCCCAGTATTTGTTGGCTTCCTCTCCATGGATCCAGATTTTAATAAGTTAGCGTTAGACTGTCCAGGATACATAAACATAAAAGAAGATCTCCCACCTTTGGAAGAAACAATGTCATGTACATATAACCTAATCCAGCCCATGAACCTGCAAGAGTGAGGGCTCAGGCACTTATAATTTGCACATTTATCTAGTGTTCTGCATATTTTACCCTTCACCATTTACAGATCTGCAAAATAATGGTTAGACGTTTTACAGTCCATTAGTACCGAAAGCATAATGCTAAAGAGGGCACCAAGAAAATGAGGTTACATTGTGAACTGTGTTCAGCATATTTTAGAGATCTACTTAGATGCCACAGGCGGGGCAAACAGCGTTTCAAAGAATTACGACAATTCTCACAAAATGGGACCTTTCAAGATCTCTGGACATCAGTGGTCCTGAGCCTTCATTTAGTCAACCGCTGCAAAAGAAAACAACTGGTATCAACCTGTTGGATGTTGAGCATCTACAGAATTCTGTGTACGGCAGCAAGGTTTGCCTGCTGAAGGAATGGGACGCATATAGAGTTTCACGTAAGCACATTCAACAAAGATTTGATTGATTGAGCAGTTGACATTATTTGCAAGCAATTTTCAACCTCATTGGTTTTACGAAAGACAATCATTTTCCTAATACCCTCTTCAAGAAAAAGCTAGGTATATTAGCAAGACGAACACAGACATGAAAGCTTCAATAAAACAGACATCACCAAAATACCAGGAAAGGCTCCTAGGCAAGGGCACTTTGAACATAGAGAAGAAAAGATTTCTAAGAACCTATCAATTCGCAATGGGCTTGCAGAGTGTCCTCCTTCACTGGTCATCAAGAGTGTCCCTGGGCTAGGACCTTAACCACCAATAATTTTCAACCTCTTCATGGAGAAAATTATTGGTGATTAAATAAAGGTATAAGGCGGTAAAGTAAACATGTGAAAAGTGGGACTGACCAAACATTTTTGTTGCTATAGGAGAATGTGGGGTGGGATTGTCATAGTCACGACCTAAAACATACAAGCTAGAATACTTACTAAATCTAAGACTATAACACTCAAAAACTTAGCAGGTGACTTCACTACATTAGGACAAGCAACACAGCAGTAATTCTAAAATGTGCATCATAAATGGCTGCATGATAGACACCATTTATTATGCCCAAATAACTGGCCTTGATTCCCTTCTACTCAATTTTTCTGCCCCTCCCTTGGCACAATGGGCAGCTCCGGCACTAGAGGTTGTCGCCAGATCATTGGTCTTTGACTCAGACTGATCTTGTTCATCCAAAGAACTTGCAGAAATTATTTCTAGACCTCCTAATCCAATATCCATACATGGCGAAGGACTCAGACTCAGGTCAATCATTTGGTCTTTGGTTTGAAGATCTTCTGAAAAATTTGTTAAAATACTAGAGGATTCCGAGTGGAGGGAACACACATCCAATGTGTCTTTGGCTTGTAATAGGCATTGCCCAATTATTATTGCACCTTCATTTATTTTTGAGGCTTGATCAGAATATGTAGTACTGTTTTGACTTTCATTAAAATACAGGTCCTCTGCACTGGTTTTCACGAGCACAGGCAAGTTTGAAAAGTCAACGCTAGAAAGACCTCTCTCGGAATCCACCTGCAAAGCTAATGACCATTCCTTTTTGCCGAACACAGGGGACTGGCTGTTGTAGTGACCATTTACATTTTCTACTTTAGTGTCCTCAATTAAAAGGGTCTTTGTAGATGTCAATTCTATATTGGGCAAATGGGACCTTGGAAAAGCTTGTTGTTTAATCAACGACTCTGGAGGAATTGAACTTCTGACGTGTGGGATAACTACAGAATATTCATCGGTAACTAGGCTTATTTCTGAAGGACAAGTCAACATCTTATTGTCAAGAGAGACTTCCTCTGATGATTTAAGGATGTTTAAGGATAAATCAGTTGGGTGTGTGTCCTCTTTACTGCTAGCTTTTTCTAAGTGGTGGACATTAGGTTCCCCCTCCTTTGACATTACGATGTCATTAGCTTGACTGATGTCACCACTAAGAAAATCTTTGGGCATGTTATGAGTTTCAGCTGTCAAGATAGATTCCTGCTCTGTCTTTGCCCCTTTATTTTCAAGCAGATTAGATGTGTCAGCTGGCCCTTTGTCAAAACCAGTTTGTTTTATTAAATTTGTGTTTTCCTGAACAGGTGATTTGGATTGACTACTACTTCTATTTGGGGGGACCATTGCTTGAGGTGGTTTATTGGTCACTTCACTAGAAGATTTAAACATACCAAAGAAGTCAGTAGAAAAGGTACTTGTCTGAGGAGAAGAGAAGCCAAATAATGAGCTTTTCTTGGGAATTGAAGAAGATGAAGGTTGAGGGGTAAAGTAGAAGCTGGATGTATTTTTGGGGGGCTCACTGGGTGTTGTAGAGAACACACTGATTTTCGACATGAAACTAGAGAACATTTCAACTGAAGAGTCAAACACAGATTTTTCCTGCTCAGGCTCCTTAGATGTATTTGTGAAGGATGGTTGATCTAAAGGTTTTATAACAGGTTCATCTTCTTTTGCTGGCTGTGAAGGACCCAGGTTACTTTGAACAAATTCCTTTGTAGTTGGTTCATCCTTTTGCAAAAATAAGTCACTAGAACTAGTCTCACATTCAGGAGCATCATCTTGGGATTTTAAGAGGATTTCCTTATCTGACCCAGAAGTGCTTGGGGCTTCAATAGAAAAGGATTCTTGCTCACCAAGGAGAGAGCTAGAATCATATGAAATTTTGGCAACATCAGCAAATTCTTCATCATTCATGCTACGAGTGGGAACACTTTCAGAAACTGGGACTATTTCTTCAGTTGAAGGTTCTGTTATGTAACTTACCGTGTTGTCTGCATGCTCAAAACCTATCACTTGGCTAACATTTTCAGGAAGAGAGTCAAACAGTTCACTGGTATAATCCTCAACATATTCACTTGGCTCCACCATCTTAAGATCTTCGTATTCACATTCCTCTTGCTCTATTTCATCATTCTGAAACTCATGTACTTGAGGTGTTATATCAATTTCAGACCCTTCTGGCAATAAACCAGTGTCTGGGTCCCAAGATTCAAAATCGGGTCTATCAGTATAAATATATGGTTCCTCTGGGTCTGGACTATCATCAAGAACACAAGACTCTAGCAGAGTACCATCTTCACAAACTGATGGTTCATATAAAGGAGAGTCTGCATTCAAATATGCTTGTTCCTGAGCAATCGTATCTTCCCTGTATTCCATTTTCTGGACGGAATGATGAAAATCTGGACTGCTTTGTTTTGGTTCAGATTTAATAATGATATCTTCTCTGGTGGTTTTTAATATTCCAGGATCATGGGTCTTTGTTTCTTCAAACAAAGAAAAACCAAACAAACTAGAAAATGTATTGGTGCTGGGTGGTGGTTTCTCACTGGGTTTACTTGAAGAGAAAAAAGTAGGCATCTTAAAGAGAGTCTGTGGTTCAGCCTCTTTAGGTTGAGGTTTTTGTACTTCTGCAGGAGGCGGATCAGATTTGATTGATTTACTGAAAAAATTAAAAATGCTACTGGCGGTCTGTGAAAGACTGTCCCCTATTTGTGTACTGGTTTGCTGCTCTGACTTCTGTTCTTGAAAACCTTTTTCTTCTGACATTTTTGCAGGTTGAACCTTACACATAAATTCTGGTTTTATGGATTGTTGAGGGGGAATACCAGGCAATATACGTTTGTTAGGGGAAGCCGCAGGAGTAGTGTCTTTTTCCTGATGCTCCCTAGGTATAGGCACACTTATAGGCACACTACTACCTACACTGTGTATAGATGGAAGGGAGGTTCTCATACCACTGTCTTGAATAGTCTCTTGTTTCTTTAGTAGTTTATGCCTTGGCGCTTGATCTGCTCCAGTTTTCGCATCATCTGTTTTAAACTCTAATGGCTTCTTATTGGATGGACCAGTCTCATCTGGCAGAGGCATGGCTTCACAGGGTTGCTTAGAAGACACAGACTCTGTTTTAAAGAGATCACTCAGTGATCCAAATATAGATGAAATGCCAATGGTGTCCCTCTGCTCAGGAGTGGCTTCTGATGTTTTATTACTTTTTGTATTTTCCTCCGAGGGCACTGAACTGTTACGCAAATTCTCCTGTGACTGTGTTGTACCTGATGTTACGGAATCAATCTGGGTTTTGAAAAAGTTCAAGAAGCCAGAAGTAGTGTTTTTATCAGTACTGGTTTTGTCGGAGCTGCTGTCACCGATGTTAAAGATTTGTAGAGCACTCTTAAATAGATTTTTCTCCGGCTCACTTTGTGGGGGGGCATTATCAGTGTCTGCAAGCTGTTGGCTTGGCTTACTGATATTTTCCTTTGCCTGATCAGTCAGTCTTGGAATAGATTGGTCTTTAGTTTCAGGTTCTTTGGTCAGATTTTGTGAATAATCGTTTATATTTGGACCTCCTGGAGTTTCTGGTACTGAATGGGTTTGTGTTTTTAGGGGCATTTTTCTAATATCTGAAACATCATCAAACCTTGGTTTTACATATTTCTGCCTTGCAGCGTCATCGGTAGGTGCAGCTGTTCCATCACCCTTTTCAGCAAAATCACCAACTGGCTGTGACTTCTCATCACAAGTAGCAGGAGGAAGATCAGGGTTTTCACTTTTACTCAGTAAACCACCAAGAGAAGAGAATAAAGAGGACACAGGACTAAATAAACTCTTCTTAGCATCACTTTTTTCAGTGGACTGCGGTTCAGTTGTTGATGACGGTTCAGCATTGGTGGCTGGGCGCGAAGCAAACTTGGAGATTTCGGTAACTTTTCGATCAGGACTCTTTTTGGGAGGAGTCTTTGTTTGTGGTATATCAACAACTTCTACTTTTGAGTGCCATTGGGGACATCTGGTAAGGTCAACAGAATAATTATCTGAAAAGATATTTTCACCATCTGGTCGAAGATCTACTTTTAGTTTTTTAAGCTTGCATGTTGAGAAGTCTAAAGGCTGGTCTCTCTGGGAGTAGACAGATTCTTCAAACATGTGAGAAAAGGTCTCCAAGTTCATCAAGTGGTCACTTCTATTCAACGCCAAGTCAAGGGGACTATTTATGGCATGGTTATCCATTTGGTCATCTACATCAAACCAAGGAAGCACTCCATTGTTTAATGGTACCTTGAATCCACACAAGATGACAGCCTCATCTGACATATAACTTGTTTCTAAATAATCTTCATAGTCAAAGTATGGTTCTGTGTCTGGTGTACAAACATAGACATACTCCCCAGTAGGATCAGTTAAAAGGGAGTAAACATATATACCATCACTGTACATATAATATCCACAGTCTCCATCTTCAGATTGCCACCACAACCCAAACTCTAGTAAGGCCAACCATTCTAGATACTCATCATCAGGAGAAAACAAGGAGGTTTCGTTCTGAATTAAAGAACCATAATCCATCAATTTCCAAAGGGAGTGGTCATATTGAGAAGAAAAACTCAAATCTAGGGGAATTCCTTCATATAAGCTATAGACATCAGCTTGTATTGAGACAAGCTCAATGTCCTGGTCATACAACTCATTGCCTACATGGAAATCCTTTGAGTGTATATATCGTTCTTCCAACTGTGAAAAGGATATCCAATCCATGTTAGCATTCCCATCCTTCTTGCACAAGTTCATGACTGTACCATTCAAATCAGTTATTGCTACCACATCGCTAGTTAGACTGTTGCTCATGACATGACAAGCAATAGGCTCTCTAGCATCCATGGGGATACCCCAATCTGTAACATCATAGTGCCACTCATAACTCGAATGGCTCCTATTGTCTTCCATGTTTTCACAAGTGATTGATCGACCTAAACTATTCTGACCAGGATAGAAGCCGCTTTCAAAATCATCCATCCAACATAAACCAGAGTCTTCAATTTCTGAATCAAACTGGACAGAAACGTCCCTTGAGCAGGTTTCCGTATGGCCAATATGTCGTTCTTCAGCTATTTCTTTAAAATGTTTTTGTGACTTGTCTAAACAAGAACCTTTATCTGATGATTTTACAATCAATTCGCTTTCTTTTTGTGCAGGTAGTAAGTTTTTGAGTTTGCTAAACATACTTGAATCCTCACTCTGACCACCCAAAATCTCAATCGTATTGCCCTTTTTAGTCTCTTTTAGTGTGTTAGGTAAAACATTTGTGGAACTTTCTTTGCTATTTGATAAATTTTCACTAGATGCAAACCTAAACAACCCTGAAAATAAACCTGTAGTTTTTTTATCCTCAAAACTTTTGCTCTCCTTGACAAGATTTTCCTGAGATCCAATTTCACTTGATGAAAAAGTGAACAGTCTAGAGATAAATCCTTTGGAGGATTCTTTTTCCAGATTCTGATTTGATGATTTTTGGCTAAATGTAAGGTCTTGTTCTAAACATTTTTGCTCTTGTACGCGCTCTACATTTCGACTCTGTGGGTGCTCTGTAGCTTCACATTTTGCCTGCAGAGTCTCATCATATATTCTTGAACAATCCATTTTTAATATAGGTTCATGACTTTTAATTTCAGCTCTGTCAAAAGATACACCTGGTCCTATTTCTTTTTTAAAATTATCATTCTCCAGCTTTAATTCAGTTCTGCCTTTTTCACTTACTTTGTTGGTAGGGGATACATTGTCAGCAGATGAAAACTTAGGTAAAGAGGAGATTTCACTTTTCTTTTCAGTTTCCCTCTTGCCTGTCAAACTAAAGGAATTGAAAAAAGGGATTTTAATTTTGCCTATTCCAAAAGGATCGTTGTCTCGAATGTCGGTTTCAGAGTTAAAGACTCGAGAACTTTCCATGTTGCTTGTATTTTTATCCACAGTGTTAGAAGTTTGGGTGAAAAACTGACTAAAAGACTTTCTCAAAGGGTGTAAAAATTCTTTATTAGACTTTGTGAAGTCCTCAGTTCTGTCTGGGTTTGGGTCAATGCCAAGAGTAACGTTATTAGTTAAGTCCTTGGTGCTACATGTAGTTTTTGGTAAACTACAGTCAATCTTTTCATGTGTTAAAGAGGTGTTGGGTGGTTGTTCAGCATTGACTTTGTTGACTGCAAGCGGTGATTCTTCATTTGCTTCTTGGTTCAACTCAACCTTACTTAATTTGTTGGTCATTTTCTCAGATAGGACATCTTCATTTTCTATTGATTGTTGAGTGACTGAATGAGCAACTTCAACAACTTTGTGTTCTGGTGCACATTCTGGTTTTAATACCTCTAAAGAACATCCATTGTTACTCAGTTGAAGGTTGTTTGGAAGATTACTACTAAATGTAGTGGAACGGTCAGGTCCTTTGGTCGGTTGTTTGGTGCACTCTTGTACCTTGTTGGGTTCTTGTTGATAGGTGCAACAAGAAGGTTTTATTGAAGGTTCAATATTAGACTTCTGGCCACTCTCGGCACTCATTTTCTGTTCATTGCTTTTTGTATTCATAAAATTACCTCCAAACTTAAACTTATTGTTAAAGATTTTTGATATCCCACCAGTAATGGGATGCTCTGGTTTCTCAGGAGTGACCGAAACGATTTTCTCCACAGATGCTGTAACTAGTTTGGCCCCTGAGCCGACCTTCTGGGTAAACGAACTAAACAAAGAGTTGACTGTTGTTTTTATACCAGACAATTCTGGAGTAGACTCTGACGGTGTCTTATCATCAACGCTTAGGTTTGGTTTGTCAACACTGTTGACCAAATTCTCTATTTTATCAGATGAAGAAGGTTTGCTTGCTATACTGGGACTAGTCACCTTGCTAACCGGTAAAGTGTGGAATTTATTAATTTCTTCTTCCTTTTCGGCCAGATATTCTGAAACAGACTCAACTAAACATTGTAACTCATCCATTGTATCTACGTATTCCTCAGTTGGTTCCTCAACTGGAGACAGCGGAAAGTTGGGGTAGCTATATTTACTGAATGGTCCCCTGGAAGAATTTTTGTATTGAAGAGGTTTTAGATTACCAAATGAATTTGAATTTATTGGACTCAAAGCTACATTACTGGCATAAAACAGACTGGGACCAGCCCAAGACTGGGAAATCAACCCTAGCTCTTCCAAATCATCATCGGAAACTGGTGAACATGGTTGACCATCAGATGCACTACTGTCATAATCCTCCAGCGTATCCAGTGAAGAGCTGTGTCCAAGATTGGCTGGCTTCTGCTCAACTAGGTCCTGACAGATTTTTATGTGTAATACATCTTCAATGGGCTTACACTTGTCATGATCCCGTCGTCCACTCTTTACCAGCAACCCATTTTTATAAGGTCGTAAAATTGGATAGAAAGAAAGAACAGGCTCTTTGTTAGAGTCAAATTGTGCGTCAGACCATAAAATATCTTTTTTGGATTGCACATTCGTTTCTGAACATAAGCCATTACTAATTCTTTCCTTGTTTTTAATCCGAGAATTCTTTTTCAGTTTTCGCCTATCAATCGTATTATATTCCTCTGGGTATTGAGCGAAACCAGATTTCTGAATAAGGTCTTGACCGGATGTCAACTTTTCTACTCTCCGAGTCATTTCAACATTCATGTTTTCCTTTGAAAGGTTTGCTTCCTGCCAGTTCTTTTGACTTTCTTTTAGAAAATCTTCAATGAGCTGCTTGCCTAATTCTTCACACTCGTCTTCCCAATCTTTTTCCATAGAACCTGTCTCAACAGGAATGATCCTAACTTTATCTTTAACTACAGAGGGATTTCTACTATGTGTATAGAGATCAAAAGGAGAAGAATGGGCAGAAAAAGGGGAAAAAAAAGGATTGGTGGACGAAAGAAAAACATAATGAAAGACATAAAAACTTTGTCAAAACAGTTGTACCAACTGTCCAAATTACAATACATACATATATTATGCATGTGAATAATCATAACATTCATCGTGGTTTAGCTGTCTATATATTTTTTTGGTCTTACAACAATCATAAATATGGATTTCTTGAACATCAAAGTCATGGCTTCAGTGGGCTCAGTATGGATCTAGTATAGGAGTTCAGGTTACGTGAAATAGAAGGGGTTGTCCAGAATTAGAAAAATATGGCTTCTTGCATCCAGTAAGAGAACCATACTGATTTCCATTAAAGTGAAGTTAACTGAGCTGCAATACCGCACCCATCCAGGTGTAGTGATGTTTCTTGAAAATGCATTTTTCAAATCCTGATCAACTCCTTTAACATGGTTTTAATACATATTTTTGTCTTGGTTTACCCCTCCTCTTAAAGGGGTTATCTGACACTTATTGGTTTCCCATGTACACGAGTCATGAAAAAAAAAAAAATCTGAAAATGGGTTTCATAAGGAACAAAATTTACACACTATCCTTTGGAGAGGGAATAAATGTCTAATCCTCTTATGGGACTAAGCACAGAACACTGTCATTCATGGGGTCCCCAGTTACTTAAAGGGGTAATCCAGAACTAGAAAACATGGCTACTTTCTTCTTCTCAGGAAATTACATCATGCCCATTGGTCACATGGCAATGCCTCAGCTGTGTCACATTCAAATGAATGGGACTGAGCTGTATTATGGCCATGTGACCAACGAATGTGATGTAACTTCCTGAGAAAGCAGTCATGTTTTCTATTTCTGGATAATCCCATTAAAGGGGATTGTTTAGATTTAGAAAACATTGCTGCTTTCCTCTCAGTGACCTCACATCCGTTGGCCACATGGCAATTAAAATTGAAAGGGACTAAGCTGCAGATTGGCCATGTGGCCAACAGACCTTTAACACCTTTATTGCGGTTATCACTGGGGTAGACATACTGAGGGAAATGTAATAAGAATGGAATTTCCTATGAGTGTCATAATCAATTCCTCAGTTGGAGCAAAATTCACTGAATTATTGAAGGGGTTATCTGGCTTCCAAAAATTATCTGCAGATACAACCACAGCAGTGCTAAATACTGACTCTTCCCTTATGCAGCATTTACTTCGCTTTATTTTACTTGCTGCTCCTTGTATCACTTATTTACATGCACTAAATCTGTGGACAAACTACATTTCCCATGATGCATCTGCCTGCTCTCACGCTGTGTTTGCTGCTCACAGGGGAGAGAGGGAGTGAGCTTGCAAACAAAACATCACAGTATCATGTGACCTCGGATGTGGGATTGATTTATTACCTGTGATTTAATTGCAGGGGAAAGTGGAGAAGGGAGGGGGACACAGAGGGTGAGAGCAGGCAGATGAATCATGGGAAATGTAGTTTGTTCACAGATTCACTGCATGTAAATAACAGTGATACAAGGAGTAGCAAGTAAAATAAAAGCCAAACAAAGCCTGTACAAGGGAACAATGAGTATTTAGTACTGCTATGGATGTATTTTCAGATAATTTTTGGAAGTTGGATAACCCCTTTAAGATGTTCTGGCCTTCTTATGCTCCAGAAATTAAATCTATGTCAGGGAAAAGGGGTATATTCCTGGTTTAACAAATGCCAGTTTTCTGGTATGAATTATAGTAAATGTGTTGGGGGTTGAGGAATCCCTGCCTTGGTGCTCCTTGGACTCTGTCTCGATTCACCCACTTTTATAAAAAGCAGCAAGTGAGGCGCAGGACCAACAGTACAATGCATCTTTGGCACAAAAACGGGCCGTACACCAAAGACGCACAGCATTTTCTGGCGTAGATGGGTTAGTAAAGACCCCCTTTGTTCGCAATAACTAGTGATTGGCTGCTGCCATGCAACAGGGACCCTAAAACAAAGGCATCAGAAATCGACAGGGGGTGCTCATAGGGTAGTAACACCACCAAACCTGAATCATTAGTACTGTATATGAGAATTTTTTATTATTTTGTGGCGAAATTAGGCAATTTTAGTGGTTGGTAAATTCCTTTAGGTTATGTTGACACAGCGGAAAGTGAAAAAGAAATCTTAGGCAGTCTTTAACCTGAAATTCCTCTCCACTTTCCATTGCACCTTTCACTTACCCTATTCAGCCATAGCGGAAAGATGGAGGGAAGTGGAAAGTGCAGAATTTGGTGCTGATTTTGAGACGGAATCTGCCTCAAAATCTGCACCAAATTGCACCATGTGAACATACCCTTAAAGTTAAAGTAATGCACAAACTAATAATAGTGAAGGATGCATAAAAGCATAACTATCAGCCATGAAAATATTACACAAAGCTGTTGCAGAATCCTTACATTTTACCATCAACAAAGTGATGAAGCCTCCAATGCGACAAATAAAAAAAAAAAATGCACAATCACAGCCAACTACGCTCCAGTGTGCACTGCAACACTGAAGACATGCAGCTACAACAACACTGTACACAACCACAGTACAAGCCAAGGACACAGCATGGCACAGAGAGAAGGTTGACCCACCTATCGGACAGATCTAGAGAATGCCTGCTTTCTAAGGAACAATGGCGGCTCGTCAGCTGACTAGATTCTGATGCAGACTCTAGATCGTGACGTCCATTCGCACTGGAATCTACGCTATCATATCGCCTTGAAAAGGAAAGAAAAGGCAAAGTAGGAAACCGGTAGACGAAGAGTCATAATATCATGAAGGTCATAAACAACACTGTAAAGATACAGACATGAGAATGAACCAAATCCCCGAAGGCAAGAAAAATGAAAAATGGTAACATTAACGAGACAGATCACAGATAAGGAGAAAATCGGTACAAGTTTAGACAAAAATACATTAGAACAGTGGAGGTTTATTATGAACCCCAAATTTTGTGGAGTTTGGTATTAGGGGGAAAGTGTCATCTTCTTGACTAGGCTTTCTGTAAATATTGAAAACCTTTCAAAAATTGTAATACAGTAAGTCGTAGTCAGGGGGGAGGGGGATAAGAAGCTGCAGTTACTCGCTCTTATCTGCTCTTTTTTCACTCATTTCTGAATACCATTTTCACTCATTGGTGCCATTCCATCTAAGACAGCTGTTGGCCACTAGCTCATCCTCCCGATTCCCTGGTCTTGGTCGCTTCAGTGTGCATGTGTTTTCAAAGGGGAGAGGGGAGTATCTGCTACTAGATGCCTAAAATAAAAAGTTATGAAGGAATATAATGAAGATGACACCATGAGAAAATAATCCAGATGTCACGGTGAGGAATGGAAATGGGCATAACCTTGGAACCATTACACCCATATTGAGTTTAGAGAAGTACCAAGAAAGGTCACAATGCATGTCTGGAATACAGATGGATCTCTCCTCTGGATTATCAGTAGTGAGAATGGCTACTTGTGTCTTCAGGGATACAAAAACTTACAAAATAAAGAAAGTGATACCACATTAGACATTACCTCATGGTCCTCCTCTCCCGGAAGTCCAGGTCATAACTCTGCATAGAGTCGACACAGGACTCCCGAGAACCTCCTTGCTGCTGCAGTCGAGGCTGCACAGGGAACTGGTGTATGGAGGCATTGGGCTGAGAGGTTGTATGATATGGAGGTGGCATGCTGTTGCTGGTTTCGCTACGATAGTCACTATCCCGGTCGTCAACGGCACTGTCATGGTCTTCGAAAGCTGAAACAGAGGACAGGTTACAGGCCATACACAATGTTTCCCAGGTCAACTGTAATCAAACATTAGTTATACGTCAGGCAACAGGAAGCTCCAAAAAGTTTGCAACTGATAAGACAGGCGTGCCCTGTACCAACAAGACGAGAACATTGCACTTCGAGATTCCTCTTCACATTTTCATGTAACACAATAATGGAAGATTATTTTTAATGCACAGTTCAAGAAAAAGAAACCAGGATTCACGTGCACTGCAAGGAGAGGGTCACCCACCACCACGTTATAGACAGTCTATGCCACCACCAAGGCTGGACCTTTAATGGACAATCAGATCTCTGCATGTGTACTGGATGAGGTTTTAAACAGACATTTTTTCAGGAAGGGTCATTTAAAGAAGTGACATTAATATTCTTTATAGAGCAAAATCAAGATGTTAAGATTGCTGACCAATACTTCTAAAGGTGGCCAGAATTGTTACTTCGCAAAATTAGGTTCTTTGGTTCAAATCCAATTCAGGGAGTCTATCACCAGTATTCAGCATGTTAACCCAGCCCCAGAGATTGATTTCTTATTTCAGATGGTCCTAACCTTGTGAAGCGGTGGCAAGATATCACCAGTTCTGTCAATATGCAAATGATCTCTTTGGAGTAATTGCCATTTTTCTATAAAAAAAGGCATCTAAGCCTTTTTTGAAGTGGACAGCTGTGACCAGCTCATGGGTAGGCTATTCCGCAGATTCACAGTCCTTACAGTGAAGAAGCCTTGTAGGCTTGAGAGTAAACCTTAAAGAGCCCTAATGAGGGCGTTTCTTTGGCTCCAAAGAGCTCATTTGCATACTGACAAATATTGTAATATCTTGGCAACAGAGGCAATGATTCACAAGGAGATAACACAGTTTGATTCAGGCGATCCTAAACTATATTTACAGGCCTGGGCTGATCTGCTGGGTTTTGGCGACAAAACTTAAACGCCTGCATAGGGTTTCTATTTTTTAGGTTTCCGCTCACATTCTATAAAAAAGTAGGTTAATGCAGATCTGTTAGCTTAAAGGAGTTGTCCAGGAATTACGGATCTCTGATAGGAGGATGGAGAAGGTTAAAAAAAAAAAAAAAAAAAAAAACACCCCCCCCCCCACACACACACACACACACACACACACACACACACACACACACACACCTGTCCCCGCCGCTCCATTGTACCCCACTGTTATCCGCTCCGGTGTAAATCAGTCAATAAGTGGCTTCAGCGGTCACAGGAAAGGACTCTAGACGTCACTCACATATGTCACTGGCAATGTCTCGTGTCCTTTCCCGTGACCACTGAAGCCACCAATTGGCCTCAGCGGTCACGTGCGGTGAGGGCTTCCGCTGAAACAAGCCCGCAGGTGCCGCTGGACCAGATAGTGGTGTGGGACACGCGAGCATATTTTGTTTTTTTTCTCATCTTCCCTGTCCTCCTGGCAGAGATCCACAATTTCTAGACAACCCCCTTTAATTTGCTGCCCTATGCAAGGGCACCATATTACAGCTACTGGTCTATATTTCTCATAGCCAAATGGCACAAAAAAATGTAGTACTGTTTGGCTACTAAGAGAGCTAGAAGAATATATTAGACAATTTATGAGTCTACCCCCCCAATCCCACCACAGACTGCTGCCAGCCTCTGCAGGGGGAGTACTCTCCTTACGAATATACCGGACTCCAGCTATCAGTTTAAAGTATTCTTACATCTCTCCTAATAGCCTAACACCACAACTTTTTGGGCGATTTTTGCTACTAGTAACATGAGCCTGTAGTTGTGATATGCTGCCCTTATGTAGGGCAACATAATAAACTGACAGATCTGCTTTTATTGACTTCCTATAAATTGGCTCTAGCGTCTGTATCCAAGACAGGGATATTAAATTATAAGCCCCACTGGGAACAGGGAGCGAGAATCGAGAGAATATCTGTTCAGCGCTGTGTTAATGTGTTCACCACTGGGATACCAAACAATGGTGGCCACAAGAGTAAATTTTTGCAATACCCAATAACTATAAGGATACCACCTTATCAGTTCTGAAGAAAACTATAGCACAAAAACACTCCTCATTTACAGACCTCGGACAGCCATATCCATATTCTTTAAGAGACATGAGAGATGTGATTGTCCCGGGAATATCAAAAGCTTCTTCACAAGGTCTGGTCCCATTGACTGACAATTTTTTTTACGATAGAGATATGTAAATCATGAGCTGTGACTACTTTACAAGCCGTGAAACTCAATTTCTGGATGCTTCTGATATGATATATTCATAAAACCTTTTGAAGAAGCAATGAATCGAAATAAAAGGATTGTTAACATTATTTTTGGAATAGTCCACCTGCTGTTACCACATTGAGCGCATCCCTACTTATATCATGGTATCGAAGCGGCTCAAGACCAGGAGAAGAGATCGGACAAAAGCATCGAAAAGAAACTCAGCTCAAAATTAATTAAAAACACAAAAAGAAAAAAAAAAAAGAAAATAATTGTGGCAATTCAGCAGTGAGGAGGGGGGGACGGCAAAAATAACTGCACCAGACTGAATATACAGAACAGAAAAGTATAAAATGGGCAGGAAACAAGGCAAAAAGATCCAGCACAAGGACTAGAGGACTGTAAGGCTAGTTGGAAACTGCTGCATGCTTGGCCCTGTGAACAGGAGGATATTCATGCATATGGGACATTGTTACCACGGGACAGTCACAAACCAAGAGGAGAGGCAAAGACTGATGGAGATGGTACAAAGTCTTGAAAAAAGGGAGGGGGAAAAAAAAAAAAAAAAGTCCAAAACTTTTTGTTCCATTGACAGTAACTATGTATAGAACAGTCTATGGAGGAGTCCTGCTTGACGCCTCCAAAGGATATGCTATACATGTCTGATAGGTGCATGTCCAGACTGTAATTTATGTGGAAAATGGGTGTCCCTTAACTGAACGCACGTATCTAGGTGGAGAACCAACAGATGGCCTTGTGCTCAGTCAATGCACACATTCACAGTCACCTCACCATCTATTCTCCGTCTGGAGGCAAGAACAATAACCAATTGATCAGGCAGGATAGCGATCTCCTGTCCTCCACAAAAGGTGGGACCCGCGCCTATCAGACTAGGCAGGAACACCCATTAGTAACTGGTATTACAAAAGAGTAGCAATGGACACCAGAAAGTACGCTGACCACCATGGATCAGGCTGATGAAGGGTCCACTGACCACCACTCTGATGTTAGTGGACCTGCAGCCTAAAATGTATCACTGACCACCATATTAACTCAGTAAAAATACAATCTCACAAATTATAGTACATTATGACATCTCAGCTCTGGTTTTCAGGTTGTGTCAGAATAGCGATGAAGATTTCTAGGCAATGAAGGAAAATAGCTTTGGCTGTGACCGGGATATAAGTCTCAAGAGGACTTCATTAAAAAAATGCACTTAGAGGTTCTCTTAAAGGGATTCTGTCACCAGAACCCAATCCCACAGAGAGACTGATTTAGGTGACCCTAACATAACCTCTCATAAGTTGGTGCCCTCCTTGTTAAGATATCACCTTTTTTTGTCAATATGCAAATGAGCTCTTTGGACCAACGGGGACATGGCCATTACTCCAAAGTGGTAAGTGGCAATGCCCTCATTGCTCCAAAGAGCACATCTTCATATTGACAAAAGCAGCCATCTCTTGGCAACGAAAGCAACAATGCACAATGGGAAAACACTGTTAGGTTAGGGTAACCTTTATCAATTTATCTGTGGGGCTGGGTTGATATGCTGGGTTCTGGTGACACACTCCCTTTAATGTCACCGAAAATACATGTGGCTTAATAATATGCAAAGATGTTCAGAAGTGAAGCTTTGTAGGATTGATGGGGTGACACAGTAACCCCATATGCATGAATATCCACACTGTATATCACGTTATGAAGCATGCCGACACAGGTCCAGCAAGAAAGGGTTACATACTCTGGCTTTCTCCCCATCCGAAATATTTCCAGCTGCCTGGAAGTTGCGGCAAGGAAGGGGAAAAAGAGAATTTCAGCATAAATGAGGCAAGAAGAGTATTGTACTGTGATGAACGGTCAGCATGGTGGGCGATGACAGGCAGACACAGATACCTGCTGAGCCATGGGAAGGCAGAGAGAGGTGTAGCCACAAGCATAATGAACAACAATGAGGAATAGAAATACAATGTATCAAGATCAATATACAGACTTATAGTTACAGGGATATTCTCCATGTCTCGGCAAGTGATGACATCTCAGTGAACAAGCTGCTGCAGGGGCCATTGTGCATAAGGAGAAAACATTCTGCATAATGCTGCAACAACATCATTTATGGCGGCCTTTACCTACAATCCTCAACATTCACCACTCAACTGTTCACAAACCAGCAATATGGAGAAATTCATCATATACTGTATAAAAGTCACACAACAAAGGTTCTTGACATGAAATCATTTTTATTGTTCATTTGCTTACTAAATCCGAAATTAAGCAACTTTATAAATAGCCTTTATCAAGTGTTCTTAACATGTAGCTGCTGTAGAGTCTGTGTAACTCCTTCACTTAGCTGGCTGCACTGTTGAATCTTACAAAATCAGGTAGCATACTGTTCACATGTTAAGGATTTAACAGAATCCAGCCAAAAATCTTCATAAAATCTGCTAACCTTCTGCACCAAATGCATGTTAATAACCTATTTTATACTCCATTAACATGGTTTAGAAATCTGCACAGACCTTTGACTGCACCACACAAAAAATGGTAATAATTTGTGGAAATGGGAAGTCTTAATTCTTATGGATTCCATACAGGAAAAAGCAGTGGATTAATCCCGAGAACATTAGCTACATGGAACAAGGTTAACCCTTATGGGGGATTCCACTGGCACATCCACAGCAAAAATCTGAGTCCCACCCTCAGATTTCTCCTGTGGATCCTCTGGCAAATATACATTGGATTTGCCATAGGCAAACTTGGGACTTGTGAATATACCATACAGCAACAAAGAACGGGAGAGGTTGTACAGATCAAAGTGTGGATAGGGGGTAAAGTCCTCAAGACTTCTGCGCAGATCAAACAGGCGGTCAATATTAGAGTATAGATAGAGGTGAGAGGATACAGAAGGCAGTATATATAAGCAAGTGTGTGTGTAGGAAGGGAAAGAACAGACATATGATACAGGCTGTGTATCAGTGTACACAAAGAGGGAAGAACATGGCAGACTCTGCAGGAGGAGGGAGGGGGAAATCACACACTACTTAGCATCAGCATGTCAACACAATGGAGAAGAGACCCTCAAGGGTTGTAGGAGAAATGAAGCTAGCAATGAAGATATACTGATACAAAGGAGCTAGTGATACCTTCAAGAGTCCACACGAGAGACTGTTAAGGCACGCTATTAAAGGGAGTCTGTCAACAGGAAAGTTATCAAACTAATGACAGCACCTTGTAGTGTGGCTTCTATACTTTCCAAAAACGTCTGTCTTATTCTGCATTGCAGCTCCACTGTCATGAAAATCTGTTTTATTCTTATGAAACTTAGCTGATAAGGGCTTTAGGAGCGTTTCTTCTCCTGTCAGGGCTTCACTCCTCACTCCAAATAATTGCCCTTAACTGCAGACAAAGTGTGACAAAGTGGAAGATGTCACTCAGCAATAAAGGGTGCAGTTAGGAGCGATTATCTAGAGCAGAGCCCCAGATGGAAAAAAACGCTCCTTAAAGCCCTTTTCATCTAATTTGCATGAAAATAATACAATGATTTTCATAAAAATGGAGCTGCAATGCAGAATAAGAAAGGCACCTTTGGAAAGAGCAGAAACTGCTCAACAAGGTACAGTCATTAGTTTGATACCAATACTCCTGCTGACAGACTCCCTTTAAGGCTTGTAAATGTTGTCCCTTCCCCACATCCTCATGGTACCCCATAAACTATTCATTATCTAGTAAGAGGCAACAACAAGCACAAGAATTGGTGGTGATAAAACTTACTAAACACCTAAATATTAAGGGTATGTTCACAGAGTTTTTGGCAGGAGGATTTTGAGGCGGAACAAGTCTTAAAATCATCCTCAAAAAATGACTCCCATTCATTTCAATGGGAGTCAATAAGACATTTTTACTCTAGATGTTTTCTTCAGCTAGAGAGAAAAATAAAAAAGCGACATGACCCATCTTCTGCCTTGAAAAACCCGCTGAAATCAATGGGAGGTGAAAGGAATACATCAAAAACGCTAGCGTTTTTTGTAAAATGAAGTTCCAGGTCCATACAGTGTGCTGGAGCAAAAAACGGCAACAAAAACCATGTCAAAAACCGCATCATTTAATATATATTAAAAAAAAAAACAAAAAAAAACAAAACATTTCCTAATTCCTGAAGCGGATTTTTTTCATTCTGCAAAAAAAAAAAAACTCTGTGTGACCATTCCCTAAAGCTTGCAGTAAATGAAGCTGAATTAAAAACAAAAGGAAAAACATTAAGAAACAACTTGATACCTATGAAAATAACTTCATGAATCACCATAGAAACTGGAACACCCATTAAATGAGCGCCACAGATATTAACGCTTCCCTGGCGGCGGCCATCAAACACGTACATTCATTTCCTTCATACAGTGGACAAGGAGATAACCACTGGTTGCTCCGTACCTGGCAGCGCAGCTGCCGCCTTGCTTATCTTTTATAAATTCAGACTTCAAAAGGACTTTTTAGCAGAAAATATTTAAGTAGGGATTCTTATAAAACAAATGTTGAGACAATTAAGTCAGTTCCTATGGCAACTAATGGCAGAGCAGCAAACGGGCACACTTCCAAGGCAAATTTATCAAGACTTACTGTACTGTATGGGAACAGAAGCGGCTCTTTACGACCTACCTTGTACTTACTTTACCCCTTTTTGCCTTATTAGTGCTAATGTCAGGAGAGGGCGTGCAACTAAAACAGTTGCGGCTCTTGTTCTGAAGGACTTGGAACTTCTGTACTTAGAAAGTCAGGCCATTAGTTTTAAAAGGGTAGTCAAGAAAAAAAAAAAAAACAGTTTTTTCTTGAGTGCCACACTTTGGTTGCATCTGGCACTGCAGCTAAGCATCGTTAAAAAAAAAAAAAAAAAGCCTAGGCTGTAATACCACTTATGACCTGTGCACAGGGGTGGCACTGTTTCTTTCAGCCCTGGTAGGGATACTCTTGCTGCCCTAGTAGTGATGTCACAGCAGTGGGAAGATCAACTTCCAGTGCACAGGGTGGCTCAGGCAGAAGACGGTAGGGGTATGAGTGACAAGAGCAATGTTCCCAGGGCTGAAGACAGTCCAGAAGAGGGCCAAGTCAGTGATGCCAAGGGAGGAGAGAGCGTCTAGAAGGAGGGAGTGATCAACAGTGTCAAAAATAGAGGACAGTTCTAGAAGAAGGAGAGCAGAGGAGCATTGTGTTGGCTTTGGCTGTAAGCAGATCATTTGCGACTTTAGTTAGGGTGGTTTCAGTGGAGTGATGGGGTCTGAAGCCAGATTGTAACTGGTGAAGTAGCGAGTTGTACGAGAGGTAGGCTGATAGCTCGAGGGGGACATGTTGCTCGAGGAATTTTGAGACGAATGGAAGTAATGAGATGGGGTGGTAGTTTGACGGAGGATGGGTCAAGAGGTGACTTCTTAAGGAACGGGAGCAAATGGTTGCATGTTTAAAGGGAGAGAGGAAGGTGTCAGTGGGGTAGTGATAGGTTAAGGAGGTGAGTTAGGGATGGAAGAGACACAGTAGTATACTTAAGAAACCATCCTTCGACCCATCCTTTCCAGCCCACTATCGCCCTCACTGTTCTCGTATGCCTCAAAACTCCTTGAACACCACATCCACTTTGAACTATCCTCTCATCCAACTTACTCTTTGACAGACTACAGTCAGGCTTCTGACCCCATCACTCCACAGAAACCACTAACCAAAATCATAAATGACCTACTAACTGGCAAAACCAAACAGCACTACTCTGTTCTCCTCCTCCTTGACCTTTCCCTCTTGTTAGAAACTCTCTCATCCCTTTACATCATGACCTGGCCCTCTTCTGGATTTCTTCTTACCTCACAAACTGCAACCTATTTCTGTCAGAGTCCCCCAGGGCTTGGGGTCCTAGGACCCCTACTGTTCTCCATCTACACCTTAAGGAAACTCATACAATCCCATGATTTTCAATGCCACTGCTACGCCTACGACAATCAAATATATCTCTCTGGCCCAAACATTACCTCCCTGTTGTCCAGAGTACCAGAGTGTCTAGCAGCCAAAGCCTCCTTCCTCTCCTCCCGTGTTCTCAAATTCAATGTGGAGAAAAAAAAAGCCCCACCTCCCATAGCCCCCCTACCTGACCTATCTTTCAAAGTTAATAGGACCACATTTAACTCAGTCCCACAGGTCTTAGGATAACCTTGATTCTGACCTATCCTTCAAGCCAAACATCCAAAACCCTCAACACCTCCTGCTACTTCCAACTTAAGAATCGTATCTGCTGTTTTCTCACACCTGAAACTACAGAAATGCTAGTCCACACCCTCATAATCTCCTGCTTAGTCTACTGTAACACCTTTCTCCACGGCCTCCGAGCAAATACTCTTGCCCCTCTCCAGTCCACCCTCAACTCTTCCTCTCGCTTACTCCACCTCTCCCCCACTTTTCATCAGCCGCTCCCCTTTACCAGTCCCTTCACTGACTACCCATTGCCATGCGATGAGAGTTTAAAATGTTAACGCTGACATACAAAGCCCTCCACAACCTATCTCTGACGTAATCTCCTGTTACCTGTCCACACGTAACCTCCGATCCTCTCAAGGCCTCCTACTCCGTTCTGCTCTTATCCGCTCTTCACACAATCATTTCCAAAGACTTCTCCCGGGCATCCCCCATACTTTGGAATTCGCTACCATGACACAAAAGACTGTCCTCCACAATCACAAGCTTCAAAAAGATCTTGAAGACTCACCTATTCAGGAAGGCCTACAACCTCCAATAACACTACTGCCATCACACCACCATCTGTACAGCCTCTCCCCCTCACCTTCTGTCTCTATCCAGTTTCCCTATTAGATTGTAAGCTCTTGCGGGCAGGGCCCTCTATCCCACTGTTCCAGTTGGTCATTGTTAGTATTGTACTTGTGTTGTGTATTTTGTGTAGACTGTACAGCACCATGGAATTAATGGTGCTCTAAAAATAGAAAAAAATGTAACAACATTAGGTTGGGATGAAAAGTGGAAAACTTTTCCATCAGTAATGGTAGAAGAGATGGTTAAGCAGGAAGGACACAGAGCAGATGTATGCAGAGGTTGTGGTTGTCCGTTTTGTTTTTGTAGTATCAAGCAAAGTCCTCAACTGAGATGAAAGGTGTAGGAGGGGGGTATTGGAGGTCAGAGTAGGGAGTTAAAGGCGTTGTAATAATTGTCTGGGGTTGTGGGATGGAGAAGATATAAGTAATAAAGTAGCCCTGTTTGGCAGAAGTGAGTGCAGGCTTAAAAGTGAGAACTTCCTGTTTGTATGCTAAAGATCTTCCTTGTGGTAGGTTTTCTTTCATCACTGTTCATTTTATGCCAAAAAATGCTGTGAAATTTGCGCCAAAAAATTCACCATGGTGCTGAAACATAGGCGACAGCCCTTTCACATGAGCGCACCCTTTACACACAAGTCATTAAAGAGTCTGAAAAATGTCTAAAACAACTGATAAATGAAGAGCAAGAAGTGTTACAGTTTTTTGGGTACAAGTTCCACTAGAATTTTGGCACATTTTGACCTCCCCTAGGGAGCGTGGTAGTTCATGTGCTCTGATGGGTCTTATTATATTGTTATACAGTATATAAGTTATCTAGTATCTTATAGGCTGCAAGTTCACCCACGCCAAGTTAGCAAGGGCATTTCTGTGCCACACAGAGTTCATAGTAGTGAATTTATGCCCCTACACAGTCATTTTATGTCAACCTCCTAAGTGGACCAGTTCCCAGCTGTACCAAAGAGGGGCAAGAACTGTTGTGTACAGATAGGTCTCTCTGGTTTGGCTGGTATAAGCCAATTTGTATATTTTTCCCATGGAGATTTGCCAAAATATGTATCTTCCTACACTGCTGTGTCTCTTCAATGAGTAATAGTACCCCCACAATCTCTTATTTTTAGTTTTTGTTTTTTTTTTAATCACAATTGCTCTGTATATTAGATATGGTGGTCCTAAGAATGCCGGATTATCTGAATTATAATGGATAAGAAAAAGTTTGGAAACTTTCGAATGTACTTTGTTTTGGACTCGCGGGGGAGAAGAGTTGATTAGAAAATAAGGATTTGAAGAAAATGACTATTTGATTTTCTTATTTTTTAATAAAATGGGATTATCATCGGTCGTTCTGTGCCCGTGACCGCAGATCTTTAATTTTCTAGAGCGATGTGAAAATTGCATATTTTCTCAAAGACGCTACTTGATGTTTACTGAGAAGTTTAGTTCTGCAGTTTCAGAGCATGGTTGCAAGGACGCCAAAACTACAGGCAACTAAACCACCACTGAGCAAGCAAAAACATGACTGCCGAAAGACTGGAGGAGCCTTCACAAGCAGGAGGAACCTGAAAATTAAGCTTCTCTAAAGGGTTTGTACCTCTACTGACATTTATCCCCTGTCCATAGGGTAGAGGGATAAGCGTCAGATCAGTCAAGGTATACCCACCGATCTCCAAGATGGTAGTCCTGTAGGGACTGCTTAAATGTAGCAATGGATACACATGTCTGCTGCACTCCATTCAATCCTATGGGAATGCCAGAGACAGGCAAAAGCCAACGCAAGTTTGTTTTTTTATCTACATGCATATATTGGGCTAAAATTTAGTCTATTAAAAATTTTGGAGCCCTTGACTTCTGTAGAAAATGTGTGGTTGTCTCATGTCTTGGTCTCCAGCCCTTCTCTCGTCTCCTAAATGATCTTCAAAGCTGATCAAATCATATTCACGTTTGTTTCTGTCAATCCAATCCCTGCCACCACTTTTGATTTCAAGGTAAAGCTCCTTTCTTCCTCTGTACTTTACACTGCAACTCTTCTTGTTCAGACTGACTCCTATATAAAAGCATAAGCTCAGCGAGATGTCAAAATGTGAATAATACGGAGCAAAGATGTCAATATTGTAAACCACAAGCTAGTATACCACCAATGAGGGGGAAAAAAAAGATAAATCAGGTGATTGCTGCAAAAGGGAGGAGCCTCTAGAAGAGGGAGGAGCTTGAAAATTTGTTTTAAAGCGAAGGCCCCACTTCGCGGAAAAGCAGCTTTTTTTCTGTTGCAGATTTTGTTGAATTTTTCAGCTAGCTGGCCTGTGGAGCTGGAAGGCCAAGCCGACTGACTTTAGCTGACAGCCATGATCAGTCAGAAACAGTAAAGATCCTCTAATTCAGGTAAAATTACTGACTGACTTCCTATGAAAGTAACTAGGTAACAAGATATACATCTAATAACTATATACAGTGCCTTGCGAAAGTATTCGGCCCCCTTGAACTTTTCAATCTTTTGCCACATTTCAGGCTACAAACATAAAGATATAAAATTTAAATTTTTTGGTGAAGAATCAACAACAAGTGGGACACAATCGTGAAGTGGAACGAAATTTATTGGTTATTTTAAACTTTTGTAAAAAATAAACTGAAAAGTGGGGCGTGCAATATTATTCAGCCCCCTTAACTTAATACTTTGTAGCGCCACCTTTTGCTGCGATTACAGCTGCAAGTCGCTTGGGGTATGTCTCTATCAGTTTTGCACATGGAGAGACTGAAATTCTTGCCCATTCTTCCTTGGAAAACAGCTGGAGCTCAGTGAGGTTGGATGGAGAGCGTTTGTGAACAGCAGTTTTCAGCTCTTTCCACAGATTCTCGATTGGATTCAGGTCTGGACTTTGACTTGGCCATTCTAACACCTGGATACGTTTATTTGTGAACCATTCCATTGTAGATTTTGCTTTATGTTTGGGATCATTGTCTTGTTGGAAGATAAATCTCCGTCCCAGTCTCAGGTCTTTTGCAGACTCCAACAGGTTTTCTTCCAGAATGGTCCTGTATTTGGCTCCTTCCATCTTCCCATCAATTTTAACCATCTTCCCTGTCTCTGCTGAAGAAAAGCAGGCCCAAACCATGATGCTGCCACCACCATGTGTGACAGTGGGGATGGTGTGTTCAGGGTGATGAGCTGTGTTGCTTTTACGCCAAACATATAGTTTTGCATTGTGGCCAAAAAGTTGGATTTTGGTTTCATCTGACCAGAGCACCTTCTTCCACACGTTTGGTGTGTCTCCCAGGTGGCTTGTGGCAAACTTTAAACGAGTTCATCCAGAGTGACCATGGGCCTCTTGGCTGCATCTCTGATCAGTCTTCTCCTTGTTTGAGATGAAAGTTTAGAGGGACGGCCGGGTCTTGGTAGATTTGCAGTGGTCTGATACTCCTTCCATTTCAATATGATCGCTTGCACAGTGCTCCTTGGGATGTTTAACAGTATCACGGACCTGCCTGGTGTGTTCCTTGGTCTTCATGATACTCTCTACGCTTTAAACAGAACCCTGAGACTATCACAGAGCAGGTGCATTTATACGGAGACTTGATTACACACAGGTGGATTATATTTATCATCATCAGTCATTTAGGACAACATTGGATCATTCAGAGATCCTCACTGAACTTGTGGAGTGAGTTTGCTGCACTAAAAGTAAAGGGGCCGAATAATATTGCACACCCCACTTTTCAGTTTTTTATTTTTTACAAAAGTTTAAAATAACCAATAAATTTCGTTCCACTTCACAATTGTGTCCCACTTGTTGTTGATTCTTCACCAAAAATTTAAAATTTTATATCTTTATGTTTGAAGTCTGAAATGTGGCAAAAGGTTGAAAAGTTCAAGGGGGCCGAATACTTTCGCAAGGCACTGTATATATTTTTTTTTTTATAAATAATTTTTATAACAGAATTAAAATTATTATTTTATTTGGAAGCCAAGTCGGAGTCAGTAACTTTTTCCGACTCTGAATCTACCCAAAACTGGTACCAGTTCTGAATACACAGCCCTGGTGGCTACAAGGAGTTTTAATAGAGTGTAGGTCAAGCGTACACCCTGCTGCTCCATGCATTGATGGAACTAGCAGTTTCAATGGACTGAAGACTTTGAATGGAGTGGCAGGGAGTATACTAGGCTGCCCCTCCAATTAAACTCCTCCGGTCCATAGTCTTGGAGCTGGAGGGAATAGGGATGAGGGTTCTCGATTCTGGCACTTAGTGGTTAGACCTCCACTAGAACTTTACACCTATCCAGGTCCAGGTGATGAATGATTCTGATTGGAACACCCTTTAATATACTTCTTTAAATCATGATAAACTTTTTTTTTTTTTTTATCTCCTAATGCCAACCTAGCCAGCAGCCAAATGGTGCCAGGACTGAAAATAGATCAATTCACCAAATCAGACCCATTGGGAGGAAGAAAAAGGATCAGGGATTGGCTCATGTGATTCACCATGGAGACAGAACCCACAAACCCCCACGCTCAAGGGTTAACAAGACCACGCTGAATGATTCTGACACATTACTGAGACAATGTATGTCAAGCAGAAAAACAAATGTGAAATGCTTCGGGATTATGCAAATTCTATTATAAAAGCATATGCAAAAAAAACTAAGTTAAAATTCATTTTTTTCCCTCTCATTTGCATCTTTTCCCTTGTCATTTCAAAGCACTGTAAAAAAAAAAAAAAAAAAAATTATACGTGTCAATTCATTTTATTCTAATTAACCCCTTCCCGTCATCCGTTTCCTGGGCTGGATCAGAACGTGTAATAAATAGCCTTGCACTAGTTCATTTTCTCCATGACAACAGGATGCCGGCCCTGGTAATAATATGGTGTTGTCACCCGACGTAGCTGCCATCTGCCTCCTCAATTATAAGATCTCTCTCCTAATTACAAAGTGGCGGAGAAGATTGTTCTCTCGCATTTGTCGCAAAATACATAGTTTGGAAATCCTCGGCCTTTCTTCCCCTCCGAGCAGCGAGTGGCCCATCCCCGGGGTTCAACCGATTTGCGCTTTAATCAGCCGCTTAAGCAGCCGGCGTCCCCTGTCATGTCCGCGAAATCAAAGGCGACTTATAGAAATGTATTAAATGAAGAATTAGTGGAGTCAGCAAAGTCTTTCCTTCTCGGAAAGTTCTATTAGATGATTGGGTTTTGTCTGCTGAGCCGCTGGAAGATTGAGCTTTTACCGTGTGATTCACCTCGAGTATCTGCTGGAGACGTGGGAGTATGGAGACGTGCCTACCTCACGCCCCCTCATGGTTTATATATAGAATAAGGGGACGCTACCCATAACTTGTGGTCAAAGTAAAGAAAAAAAAAAATAACTTGGTCGTGAATCGATACTAATACAGGTGTCGTATATACCAGGCTGAACACAAAAGTGTGCCCTCTAGAGGTTTCCACAAGTCATAACTACATCCAGATACTGGAACCCATGATCACACTTGGAACATTACTCCACTTTCCTGGACACACAAAGGGTTTCTAAAAAGGGCACCAGGTTGTATCTGGTATTACAGCTCAGTACCAGTGAAGTGAGTAGGGCTTAGCTGCAATACTGTACATAGTCTTTGGACAGGCGTGTCACTGTTTTTTGGAAAACCGCAACCATTCCCTTTAAAGAACTTGCTCACAGTATACAGCCCTTTTAGGGTACACACGTTCAGGATTTACTTCCAATTACACACACGGAAAATCTGCACCAACTTGAACAGATTTTGGTGCGTATTTTTATACACCCATATGCGGATTCTGACATGCAGAGTTTGAAGCCAGTTTTTGAAATCTGCACCGGAAAAAAAAAATCTGAATTGCACCGTAGGTCAATATCTGTGCAGGAAAAAAAAATCTCATCATGTGCATGAGAAATAGAATTTCTTTAATGCTAATAGATTAAAAAGCAGAGGTTTCATATTGGAATCTGCCTGGAATCCTGATTTTGTACAGATTACACTCCAAAATCAGATTCCGCCCTGATTCTGCCTCCGATTGTATTGAGTGGCAGAGATCATAGCAGGACGCGGATATAAATAAGCATCCTGCCCAACGTTGCTGCAGATTCCATGGCCTATTCACCCGCAGGCTGAACATATGCATCAACTAATTCAGATTTTGGAGAATATTTTTATATATTTAGGTGCAGATTTTCTTAAAATCTGTGCCATAAAAAAAAAAAAAAAAAAATTGAAATGCGCAGATTTAAATCACACCACCGCCAAAAAAAAACGCACAGCATAAGAGAACGAATTTCTAATTTTTCTATTTCTAATGAATCACGGTGCAGATTTTCCTTTTGAAACCGAGGGTAATCCTGATCATGTGCATGACACTTAGGATACATGTAGACAATAAGAATCTACACATGGAAAATTCACACCAAACTCTGCACATACATGCACAGAAAATACGCACACACTGATGTGGATGGTGCAGATTTACACATGTACGTGTGGACTTTCTTTCGGCTTTTGAAATCCAAGCCGGAAAAAAAAAAAAAAAAAAAAAAAAAAAGACATACTATAGATTTTAAAATCCGCACCATGGTCAATTTCTGCAAGGAAAAAAATCTGCATCATGTGCACAAGAAATAGAATGAATCATTGTCTTTAATGCTAATGGATTACGGTGCAGATTTTTCCTATTAAAATCCACTCATAATCCTGGTCGTGTGCATGTACCCTAAAAAGTGCATGTGACAGGTAATACTGTAACAAACCCTCAGCTGTGACAATCATCAGGCTGGGTTCACATCACATTTGTAATGTACATTTACCATGTATTCCAGGAAATCTTCTGATGCTAAAAGTGTCCATAGGGTTACATCATGAACACAGAGAGTCATTTTGGCCTCTGCCAGGCCAGAATACTGCCAAATAAAATCAGTGCAGTGCGCTATTCCATACAATGGTCTCTTATTGGTGACGGATGGCACTGTATGGCCGAGTATACATTAAACAGATGCCATATATGTGATGTGAACCCTGGCCCTATAGGTTTCCATTGACTCCCAGCTGATGATCTCGAGAACGGATATGAAGCACATAATATATTCGACACCTAGCGATGCACAAGCATCAATGAAAGGGTTAATACTATTTTCTGCCTATTCTTCGCGCAGCCCGCTCCCATCTTCAGGCTTCTTTCCTGACGCACAAGTGATTTCTGCTCTTTTTAAGGCCTTATTAAATTATGCAGAATAAAGGGAGCGAGCGGAGCGGAGGCGCAGAGACGTTCCCCCCGCAGCCGGCCTCTTATTAATCGGTGAAATAAATATAATTGAAAAATATGTATTCAAAACCCAAGTTTTATCCTGCAACAGACAAAACCGACATAAATCGTGTACAGCGTGTAATGTGGCCGCCACCGCTTATCCGCACCTGTTTATTACCGCGACCGCTGAGGTGATATCCGCAGGGGGGAGATGTTTCATTTCATTTTCTGTCTTCCGCCGAGAAAGTTTATCGTTTATGTGAAACTCTATGAAGTAACTAAAGGAAAGCTTAGATATCAGCCATGGTCATGAAATTTGGGGAAAAAGGAAAAAAAATCTAATTTAACCTTTACTGTGCTGGTCAACAATCTGGCATGGGGCACAAGGGCGTTGGCCTGTCTGATTACCATATGCATTGTTCCTACAGGCGCAATGACCAGCCAAAACACATTAGATGGCTGAACCCGCCAAGGTTGGTGGGAACAGTCTACTATCTAATGGGTATGGGGAAGTCATCTGAAGGCAGATGTCGGGGGTGAAAGAAGAACTGATAATTGGATTTCAACAGGCGTATGGTGGGGATATGAGGAATAGCTTCAGGTCAAACGGGCACTTGGCAAAAAACTGCTTATGGTTAGCTTGAAGGGGTTATCCACCTAACCAATCCAAAATTGATGGCCTATAAATTTAAAAATGGCGCCTATTAACAGATGCTAAGAACTAGAGCTGGTGGAGGTGGTGAAAGGTCTACTTTTATCCTTTTAAGGGTATGTTCACATACACTTAGTATGGATGCTCTGCAGATTTTTGCCGTGTGAAATTTAGTAGACTTGCAAAATTTATGCTGTTGTGTCTGCTGATGTTTCAGAGGACGTAAACTCTACAGATGCTGCGTCACATTGAAATGCTAAGGGTATGTTATGGCAGAAAATGAAGAAGAACCTCTCTTCGTTTTGCGCTGCCACATTCGGCCACAGTCTAGCTACGACGGGATGCTGATTCTGTTGCGGATTTCCATGGTGAATGTGGGTGAGTCTTGAGCCGCGGCAAGATCATGCAGGACGCTTATTTTTTATGCATCCTGCTACGATCTTTGCCTCCCATTGTTTTCATATCCGTGGCAAATTCCGTCATGTGAACATACACTAATGGTGTGTATAATAGATAAAGGTTTCCACCAACCTGAGTCTCTCTTGAATAAACTACAACATGACATTATGCAGGACTATGGAGCTTACACCATGAGAACCAAAATTATTTAAAGAGGGTCGACTCGTGAACACAACCCTAGTCTATATACCCTAAAAGCACAAGGAGGAAGAAAAACCCTAGCCCAGGAACCGCCTTTTTCTCTGCAAAAGCAGGTCCCATTCTGGAGCACTCAAGTCATTCTTTTATTACAAGGACGGCCATTCATCTGCCAAGTAACTATGTTATCCTACATGGCTTTCCCCAGTCGCTTGCTGGGTGTCCCAGGAGTAAGGCCAACGACAATGAGCGTTTTTTGATAAAGGGTTTCTTTGATAAGACAACGGCTTTAACCTACTTGTACAATATCATGAGGGACCTGCAACATGGTAGATATAGTGACAAGCTCTTCCTATATGGATTCAGGTGGCGGCAGCAACAAGAATCACATAATGAACAGTAATTGATTGTTCTCCACTAAAATCTATGGAGCCACCATGACCTTAAAGCAGGAAAGTCCACTCATCTGATAGTCCAACATAAAGGGGAAGAAGCAAGCATTTCTATAAATCTATACAATACATTGCAATAGAGATCAGTCAATGTTAGAGAAATAATAAGTTACAGATGAAGACTAAAAACTTACAGCACTGAGAGACGGCCATGGGCAGCGGCTTATCCTGTACATCTTCTGTGTATGGATACTGCAAACAAGACAGGATGGTATATTAAATATATGTAATATAGAGCTATACAGATACATATAATATACACTCAGACAAAAAAAATCCTGCACCAAGAAGGAGCTGATTGAATGAATGGACCTGTCTCAGTGTGAGGTAATGATATATGTAAGAGATTACAATATTAGACAGAAAGGAGGAGTTTATTGGGAAAAACTGGAGAACTGTAAGGAGGCTCTAGGACCCTGTTGGGTGCCTCTAGCCTGGATACAAGATGAGATACAGTTGGGCATGGAGGTATACAGGTTCTATATGGTATCCTGTTGTACATTTGCCCACAGATGTTGTAACCCCTACTCCCAACACCTCCTAACAGCTAGGTCAGAACGGCCTAGATGGCGGGCAATTCCCAAAAAGCACCATCCTACTCTTCTCAGTCTAACTATGAACCCCTTTTAAAGTCTGTCAACTAGACAAAATATCTTCGAACAAGTTATAGAGACATGACTAGCTGTCCTGATCTCTCAAAAAAGAGTTACACTACCCAAAAGTTGCCTGTGAGAGCTTTTCATTAGAGCACCAGGGGAAGCACTTTTATGCCCTCTTGTGGCAAGACCCAGTATCTGATCAGATCGCACATGTAATCATTTACATATCTGCATGCTAAGTCAATACAGCTCTATGTACAGTATATACAGTATAACTGTGGTATGTATGACTGTAAGTTATACAGTCATACATAACATAGTTATACAGCTATATGTAAATTGTATAATGTGTGTATTACAGTGTTATACAGATAGATGCTAAAAAAAAAAAAAAACAAAAACACAAACACACACACACACACACACACACACACACAACACACCATAAGCCACCCTGTGTACTCGTTTTTAAGAGGATATCCCGACAAAATATCAGGGGAAAATCAATTTTTGCAAAGGTATTGAGGAGGGGAATCTTTCCACAGTGCTAGTATCCAGGAGTACATGGTGGGTGAGCTACCTCTACAGCTACACCTATATCTGCCAATTTGTGTATGCAATACTTGGCCTATCAGGGAAAGAAGGCATTGGGCATGCTGAATTTCCAAATTCCTATAAAAAACATGAACACTCGACCAAACCAAGTGTGCATGTGTATAAGAAGTTTGGTAGGAATATCTGCCGTTTGGCCAACAGCAACGAAAAGTGTAAATGACCAGCTTTAGTCAATTGAATTCAATCAGCTGTAATAGCCGACACAACCTATAGACAAAAGTGGCGCCATTTTCTAATCCTGTATGACTTTAAACACAGTACCTGCCGAAAATATTACTAAGTAGAGATATGCTTGTTTACGTAATTTTCAGCAATTTACACTGATGAGCTTAGATCCATGCACTCCCCACCCCCTTTACCCTTTATGGGGGGGGGATGGGACAGAAGTCTGCTGAGTATAAACTGTAAGTTTGCTGTGACATGCCCTGTAATTGTGCCGTACATGGGAGATATCCAACATGTGCGGTGTCACATAAGCGCCCAGCGAGCGGCTGCCTTCACAGCGAGAGGCGAGTTACTATTATTTGCAGTGTGTGATGAGATCCGCTGCGCAATGTAGGAGGATAATTGCCGGGTAGGAGGAAAGACGAATTCTGCTTTACTTGGAAGATTTTAGGTTTCAATCTATCGCAAGTCACAACAAAAAGGAAACCTGTCGACTAACATGACCCACTCTCACGGAAATACGGATATCAATGCAAGACATAGAGCTGCGGTAAGCTAAAATACATATGAAACTGAATTCAAGATGGTAGACAATTACGGTGTCATACTCCAGAGCTGCAATCATAATTCTGATAGCTGCTATTGGAAAGCATCAGCAAAAAGGTTAACAGACACCCAAAAAACCTTAGCCGAGTTCCCATAATGTGGGGGAGATATTACCCAACTTACCCACACGAAATGGTATAGGGTCATTGGCAGAATACACACCACCAAAGCAAACTCTGTGCAGACACTGAACAAGCAGGGAACCGAAGGAATTAGGCTACATGCACATAGCCGGTCCGTGGTTGAATGGCACATGAACAACATCCATGTACCGTCCATGACTCCCCGGCCCCACTCACTACTCCAAGTGAACCTGGGCCACAAAACAGAGAGATACAGGACCCCTGAGTTTTGCCCCGGGCTCAGTGCCACATACAAGGGTCCGTGATAATACATGAGCACGTACACACGGCAATAGAGATGAATGGGTTAGGCTAGATTCACACATGCACCTGCACTCCGCTGGGGGATTCCGTTCCCTATTCCCCTTGAAAAATGCGGAAAGAAAAGTGGTGCAAGAAGCGCTTTTCTCTCCACATTTTTCGCCCCTTTCGGGCGGAAACCCGGCAGACCCCATTATATTCTATAGGTTTCCGCTTTTTTTAAGCGGGTGATGATAAACACAACCAGTATACTGACAAAGTGCACATGTAGCCTTAAAAAGGTTTTCCGGCCCAACTGCAGTACCAACACTCGCTGCTACAGTTTGTACGGCGTGTGAGCAGTGCGGCTCTCCTGCGCTGCCTTGGTACCAGTGATCTGCAGGCGTCCTAGGTATCAGATCCCTGCAGATCTAATAGATACAAGATCTAAGGTTAGGCCAATCATAGTAGCTGGATAATCCCTTTAACCACTTCAGTACCGGGCCAATTTATGGGTCAGGACCAGACAAATTTTTGAGTATTTTGTATGTGCGGTTTTGAGAGCTATAACATTTTTATCATTTGGGTTATTCAACTAATTTCTGCGTCTTATCAGTGACACATAGGGCTTTATTTTTATGCTGTTTTTATTTTTGCATGTGTTTTAATTTTTTTTTTAGATCCGTGAAAATATAAGCAACAGAGAGGGAAAACGTGTGTTTTTAATTTTAGTATCACAAAGTGCTACTAAAAAACTTTTTAAAATAGTTTTTCCTCTCCGTTATGGTAATTTTTATATTGTATGGTGTTGTCGGGGCTTTACTGTAGAGCTGATCTGGGTCCTGTAGGACCCAGCAGCTCTAGCAGTCTCTGATCCCGGTGGATCACTTGACCACTGGGGTCAGAGGCGAGCCGCAACATGGCGGAACCCATAGCTGCGTACAGAGCGATCAGGGAAGGCAGAAACGGTAATAAACCATTCTGAAAACTGCAAGGACTTAGCGGTACGTCCTTGCAGAACAAGGCCACCGCTTCCGGATGTATATAGTCTATGGGCGGTCCGGAAGTGGTTAACTAAGCCAGGATTCACATTACATTTGAGGTATGGTTGGTGTGAATGCTCCTGACGCACACGCTAAACATTACCATAGAGTCAGATTAGTCAGACGTAGGCAAGAGGGGTGTCTTTTCCGCCAGAGGTATCTATTCTATATAAACATCCAGGCATGTACATTAAACGGAGGCAATAAACATGGTGTGAACAGAACCTAAACTACATTTAAACTTTGTATCCCCTTTATAAAGCAGACATTACAATAGGACCAGGCGAGGCCTCAGCGCTCTGCGCTATTGATAACAGTGATGCCCCGCAGGTACTGGAAGCAGATTCCATGGATGCGGAGATCTCGATGACTGGCAGACACAGCACGTTCAGTTCTGACCTTGGCTTGTTCTATTTCTACTGAGAACAAGGAACTAAAAATAAAACCACCTCTCCGGCCTCTCCCAGGGTGTTGAGCTGCTCCAGCTTCATGGTCCAATATTTCGCCTCCTCCTCTGGGATATCTAGGGAAGGACACAGAAATCAGTCATTGGGATATATCCAGGGAAAACTAGAGCAAGGGCAAATCCTCAACCATAACGGATGTAGTGGGGGCAGGAATAATGGTCTTCAATAGCGGACATCTGGATGGTGGGGGGGGGGGGTCGCTGAGGCTATAAGAACACGTCATGCACATAAGTATGGATCACACCTCATCAGAGCCACACGTAAAACCCAACCGCACACAGTACTCGAGGTGAACTTACCGTCGGCGGTGCTGGGAACATAACCAGTATTAGGGGAGCTGATAAAGACCTGTGTGGATGGGTTCTACATGGAAGCTTCTTCTGTTTCATAGGAATACTGCTTAAAGAGGATATTTCACTAAAATTCATTCTAGTCTGTCCATAGGATACAGTATAAAAAAGCAGATCATTGGGGGACACCATTGAGCCGAAGAACGGGGGATATTTTATCCCATTGTGAATGCTGCTGTGGTGAATGCAGACGTTCCCCACTACCATTCATTTCAATGGGAGTGCAAGAGATAGCCAAAGTACAACACTCGCATATTCCATGGAAATGGGAGCGGGAGCGTGTCCGAAATTATTAATTAGTTTCACAGTAGCGTTGCATTTCCGTTGTTCTGGTCCTCAGACTGCTAAAACTGCAACGGATACTCCATCGCAGAAGTGAATGCAGCCTTACATTTATAGCGCCAACCTAGTCTGCAGCGCTTTACACACACTGTCACTCACTGTCCCATATAGGGCTCACAATCTACATTCCCTATCACTATGTCTTTGGAGTGTGGGAGGGAACCGGGGGACCCGGAGGAAACCCACACAAACAAGGGGAGAACATACAAACTCCTTGCAGATGTTGTCCTTGATCGGATTCGAATCCAGGACTCCTTCCCATGTAGCCTGCATTCTGCCAGAGGCTGACACAAAGTGTCACAATCTCGCCAATATTACATAGCTGTATTGAAAAGAGAAACTACAAATCCAAGCAGCGTAAAAATCACATCACAGCAAAACAAGCAGAACACTCTAAACATACCACTATACATAGGATAAACAATCAGGCTGAACAGCGCCACCTGTAGGGAAAAGAGTGAGAAGATGGACCATGCAGCAGCACAATAAAGGGGTATTCCCACGAACATAACCATTTTTAAATATGTAGATAATTAAAAGTTAAACATTTTTGCTAATATAAGTAATTAAACATTTTGCAGAGTCTTAAAGATTTTCTCTAAATATCTTGTGGCCACAGTCTGTTGCCTTGATTGGTTGCCAATGGATATGACCATGAATGCAGGAACTTTCTAAGGTCAGAAAATCAGCCATGGTTTCCTTATTGTGGATCGGGATATATGTAGTGTCCCTGCCTGATAACCCAGCTACAGTAAGAAATTTTTGACAAATCCCAGACCATAGAAAGTTTTAGCATTAGTGGTCGTATCCAGTGGCAACCGATCACCACCACAGACTGTCATCACTAAAACAGTTAGAGAAAACCTTTACAACTCTGCAGAATTTTTAACAACTTATATTTGCAAAAATATTTAACTTTCAATTATCTTCAAATATAGATCTGGTCATGGGAATACCCCTTTAAGCCATAAGTAAAAGGTCAAAGAGACATCATGGTCTCCAACATCAGGGTTGTGCAGTGGGAATCTGAATCGCGGCCAAACCACATGGACCCCCACTGGCAGTATATACTTACAAAGCAATTGCTGACCTAATAATTATATACCATAAGCAGAGCAACTCCTAATTTAGCTCTATACTTTAAATACAGGGCTGGACAGTCTGAAAAAAAAAAGCACTTTTCAGTTTTCTAGGGAAAAAGAAATGCAAATGTCTTTATATCACTGTAATATCAGCAAATGCTTCAAATGTCTTCATATCAGGATTCCGGGCTGTAGATATAGATCACTTATCAATAGGATTTATTACATTTTTCTAATAAAAAAAATATAATAATAATAATAATAATAAATATAAATATATATACACATACATACATACATACATACATACACACACACACACAGTACAGACCAAAAGTTTGGACACACCTTCTCATTCCAAGAGTTTTCTGTATTTTCATGACTATAAAAATTGCAGATTCACACTGAAGGAATCAAAACTATGAATTAACACATGTGAAATTATATACTTAACAAAAAAGTGTGAAACAACTGAAAATATGTCTTATATTCTAGGTTCTTCAAAGTAGCCACCTTTTGCTTTGATTACTGCTTTGCACACTCTTGGCATTCTCTTGATGAGCTTCAAGAGGTAGTCACCTGAAATGGTCTTCCAACAGTCTTGAAGGAGTTCCCAGAGATGCTTAGCACTTGTTGGCCCTTTTGCCTTCACTCTGCAGTCCAGCTCACCCCAAACCATCTCGATTGGGTTCAGGTCTGGTGACTGTGGAGTCCAGGTCATCTGGCGTAGCACCCCATCACTCTCCTTCTTGGTCAAATATCCCTTACACAGTCTGGAGGTGTGTTTGGGGTCATTGTCCTGTTGAAAAATAAATGATGGGCCAACTAAACTCAAACCGGATGGAATAGCATGCCGCTGCAAGATGCTGTGGTAACCATGCTGGTTCAGTATTCCTTCAATTTTGAATAAATCCCCAACAGTGTCACCAGCAAAGCACCCCCACACCATCACACCTCCTCCTCCATGCTTCACGGTGGGAACCAGGCATGTAGAGTCTATTCGTTCACCTTTTCTGCGTCGCACAAAGACACGGTGGTTGGAACCAAAGATCTCAAATTTGGACTCATCAGACCAAAGCACAGATTTCCACAGGTCTAATGTCCATTCCTTGTGTTCTTTAGCCCAAACAAGTCTCTTGTGCTTGTTGCCTGTCCTTAGCAGTGGTTTCCTAGCAGCTATTTTACCATGAAGGCCTGCTGCACACAGTCTCTTCTTAACAGTTGTTGTAGAGATGTGTCTGCTGCTAGAACTCTGTGTGGCATTGACCTGATCTCTAATCTGAGCTGCTGTTAACCTGCAATTTCTGAGGCTGGTGACTCGGATGAACTTATCCTCCGCAGCAGAGGTGACTCTTGGTCTTCCTTTCCTGGAGCGGTCCTCATGTGAGCCAGTTTCTTTGTAGCGCTTGATGGTTTTGGCCACTGCACTTGGGGACACTTTCAAAGTTTTCCCAATTTTTCGGACTGACTGACCTTCATTTCTTAAAGTAATAATGGCCACTCGTTTTTCTTTACTTAGCTGCTTTTTTCTTGCCATAATACAAATTCTAACACTCCATTCAGTAGGACTATCAGCTGTGTATCCACCTGACTTCTGAACAACACAACTGATGGTCCCAACCCCATTTATAAGGCAAGAAATCCCACTTATTAAACTTGACAGGACACACCTGTGAAGTGAAAACCATTTCAGGTGACTACCTCTTGAAGCTCATCAAGAGAATGCCAAGAGTGTGCAAAGCAGTAATCAAAGCAAAAGGTGGCTACTTTGAAGAACCTAGAATATAAGACATATTTTCAGTTGTTTCACACTTTTTTGTTAAGTATATAATTCCACATGTGTTAATTCACAGTTTTGATGCCTTCAGTGTGAATCTACAATTTTTATAGTCATGAAAATACAGAAAACTCTTGAAATGAGAAGGTGTGTCCAAACTTTTGGTCTGTACTGTTTATATATAGATAGATAGAGATGGAGAGATATTCGTTCTCATGATTTATTAGCAAACTGCAGAAAAAGGAAATAACCAGGTTGTCAAACATGCACTGCCATCATGCTTCAGGATGGAGCAAAGACTTCATACCCTTGTTAGCCATGGAAGGTGCTTTATTCGGTGCTCGGTATTGCCCCCTACAGTATAAAGTGTTATCAAGCTCATTCTGATCAGGCAGACTGAACTGAAAACTATAAGGGTATGTTCACACTGAGTTTTTTGCAGGCTGAAAAAATCTGCTTCAGGAATTAGAAAACGGTTTTCTGATGCATTTTTTTCACATGATGTGTTTTTCGTCACGGTTTTTGCCGTGTTCTTTTTGCTCCAGCACACAGTATGGACCTGGATAATTCTCTTTAAAAGACACTAGCTGTTTTTGCAAAAACTGCATCACAAACCGCGTCAAAAACAATGCTAGCGGTTTTTCCGCCTCCCATTGATTTCAATGGGTTTTTTCAAGGTGGAATCTGCCTGATTGGGAGTCAGTAGCAGTGACATGACCTTTGAAAAAACTGCTACTGACTCCCATTGAAATGAATGGGAGGCGTTTTTTGAGGCGGATTCCGTATGAACATACCTTAACTACACCGCTGCTATAGTGCCCCATGTCCAAAAATTTATAACTACTATAACACTGTCTCTATGTACAAGAATATAACTACTATAATACTGCCCCCTATGTACAAGAATATAACTACTATAATACTGCCTCCTATGTACAAGAATATAACTACTATAATACTGCTCCTATCATATAAAGATATAAAATACATGGCAAATATAAGATGAGTTAGTGCGGAGACTACGGTCAGTGTACCACCACAGTACTGGACAGCTGCTAGGCCTTCTCTTCCAGAAATAACCATGTGAGGTAACTGGAACGAGAGAACTTACAGATTTACTGAGGTGTATAGACATTGTGCGCTCATATGATTCCCGTTACACAACCCTCACCACTTGTTTTCACGCTCTGCTCCTGGCTCTGTGTCTATTTACGACTGGCGAGCATCACGTACCGACATCCAACACAATCCTATTCTTCTATGTGCAGTCACTGGAAAGTGCGCCTCAGCCTTCTTATAGGGATTTTCTAGGATTTCATAGAGAGGACTCAAGCAAATGCCACTAAAACCAGCACAAAGGATGGGCCTGTAAATAGTCACAGCCCTCAGGGAAAGTGCTGATAGCAACACTGCATATACACCGCACAGCCAGAAAATTAAAACCACTGACAAATGACTATGGCACCTCTCAAGGGGAGTGATATATGAGGCAGCATGTTACCAGTCCATTCTTGCAGTTGATTTTATGGAAGCTGGACAAATGGGCAAGCGTGAGGATCTGAAGGGCTATGTAAAGGGGCAAATTTTGAAGCCTAGAGGACTCGGTCAGAGTAATTTCCAAAATGGCAGTTCCTGTGGTGTGTTCCTGGGATGCAGTCGTTAGTAGCTACCACGTGGTCCAGGTAAGGACAAACAATGACATGGTCATGGCACACAAGGATTACTTAGATGTGTGGGAACTGAGGCCTAGTCATTGTGGTCCAATCCCACAAAAGAGTCAGGGTGCCCTTGTCAACCTTTGAAGGTGCCCACATTGGGCAAGTGGGCATCAGAAATGGACTCCCGACAACTGGTAAAGGCCTGGTCTGACAAAGCACATTTCCTTGTGAATCATGTGGATAGCCAGGTGTGAATGTGTCACGTACCTGGGAAAAACATGGTGCCTAGATAACCTATGAGAAGAAGACAAGGCTGGCAGAGGCTTTGTGATTATCTGGACAATGTTCTGATGGGTAACCTGAAATTTTGGCATCAAGTAAATGTATGGTGAAACTTACAACCTACCTACACCTTGTCCAGTCCAAATACCCCCCTTCATGGCAACAGCGCCCCCTAAAGACAGCAGTCTCTTTCAGCAAGATAGTGCCCTTGCCAAACTGCGAAAAACTGTTCAGGAACAAAGAACATGACAAACCATTTTCCAAACAAATTTCCCAGATCTCATCGCATCTGAGGAGACTTAAAGGGGTTATCCCGGGACGCTACCTTACTGTCTCCTAGCATTTGATCAAGCTGGACGTGGGGGTTTCAGGATGGGTCTGGGTCCCACCCCAGGTCACATGATCAGAACCAACCCCTGTCCCCTGGGTCACTCCACCTCCTTCCTGCTCTCCAGTTTTTACAGGTAGTTACACATGTTTTGGGGCCTGGCTGACTATAGTAAAGCAAGCCCCCAGAGCACATATAACTGTGAAAACAGGAGAGGAGGGAAGGGTCAGAGCAACCCAGGGGTTGGGGCTGGTTCCGATCATGTGACCCGGGGTCAGAACCAGCCCAGAAGCCCCAGGTTTAGCTTGAACATACCTGGAGGAAGTTAAATTAAAGGGATTGAGCCTTTATGGACACTTATCCCCTATCCACAGGACAGGGGATAAGTGTCGGATCATTGGAGGCCCCATCGCCGGGTCCCCAAGCGATTAGGAGAGCGGCGGACCGAAAGTCTCCCTAAAGCCTCCTTAGCCAGGAGATTGCAGCCCAGACAACCTCGTAAAATGCAATGGAATGGTCGCTGGCACCCCGTTCACAAGGAGGCTTTAGGGGGCTTTCCGCTCTCCTGATCACTGGGCCCCCACACCGATTGGACGCTTATCCCTTGTCCTATGGATAGAGGATATGCATCTTTATCAACACAAACCCTTTAAAAAGGTTGTTCGGGACTCTAAAAACATGGCTGTTTTCTTCCAGAAACAGCGCCACACCTGTTCACAGGTTGTATCTGGCACTGCAGCTCAGCTCCTAGAAAGACAGGAACATACTTCTACTTTGTCGACCAGGTGTATTGGGTTTGCATCTTGAAGATTATTTTAGGAGCCTCCATTATGCAGCACCTCCGTTGTCAGGGTACTTATGTCATCACCATAATCTCACCTTCCAAAATAATTGTCAACTTTACTTCCTCAATCAGGAAACTGAAGAGTTGCTAAATGATCTCTGACAATATCAGCGGAATCACAGGCAGGACCCCTGCTGATCCCAGTCTGCCTGTATACAACGTCAAGACCTTCTCCTGAGCAGTTACAGCCCAATTCAGTCATGACCTCCAACCCTACAAACTAAGGCCCAGGAATGAAGTCTGATATAATATACAGTCATGGCCAAAAGTTTTGAGAATGACACAAATATTCTATTTTCACATGATCTGCTGCCCTCTGGTTTTTATGTGTGTTTGTCAGATGTTTTTATCACATACAGAAATAGAATTGCATTCATATTATGAGTAACAGAAGCTTATATTGACAGTTAGAATGAGTTAATGCAGCAAGTCAATATTTGCAGTGTTGACCCTTCTTCTTCAGGACCTCTGCAATTCTCCCTGGCATGCTCTCAATCAACTTCTGGACCAAATCCTGACTGATAGCAGTCCATTCTTGCAGAATCAATGCTTTCATTTTGTCTGAATTTGTTGGTTTTTGTTTGTCCACCCGTCTCTTGATGATTGACCACAAGTTCTCAATGGGATTAAGATCTGGGGAGTTTCCAGGCCATGGACCCAAAATCTCTATGTTTTGTTCCCTGAGCCATTTAGTTATCACCTTTGCTTTATGGCAAGGTGCTCCATCATGCTGGAAAAGGCATTGTTGAGCGCCAAACTGCTCTTGGACGGTTGGGAGAAGTTGCTCTTGGAGGACATTCTGGTACCATTCTTTATTCATGGCTGTGTTTTTAGGCAAGACTGTGAGAGAGCCGATTCCCTTGGCTGAGAAGCAACCCCACACATGAATGGTTTCAGGATGCTTTACAGTTGGCATGAGACAAGACTGGTGGTAGCGCTCACCTCTTCTTCTCCGAATAAGCTGTTTTCCAGATGTTCCAAACAATCGAAAAGGGGATTCATCAGAGAAAATGACTTTACCCCAGTCCTCAGCAGTCCACTCCCTGTACCTTTTGCAGAATATCAGTCTGTCCCTGATGTTTTTTCTGGAGAGAAGTGGCTTCTTTGCTGCCCTCCTTGAGACCAGGCCTTGCTCCAAGAGTCTCCGCCTCACAGTGCGTGCAGATGCACTCACACCTGCCTGCTGCCATTCCTCAGCAAGCTCTGCACTGCTGGTAGCCCGATCCCGCAGCTGAAACACTTTTAAGAGACGGTCCTGCCGCTTGCTGGTCTTTCTTGGGCTCCCTGGAGCCTTTTTGGCACCAATGGAACCTCTCTCCTTGAAGTTCTTGATGATGCGATAGATTGTTGACTGAGGTGCAATCTTTCTAGCTGCAATACTCTTCCCAGTTAGGCCATTTTTGTGCAGTGCAATGATGACTGCACGTGTTTCTTTAGAGATAACCATGGTTAACAGAAGAGAAACAATGATGGCAAGCACCAGCCTCCTTTTAAAGTGTCCAGTGGTGTCATTCTTACTTAATCATGACAGATTGATCTCCAGCCCTGTCCTCATCAACACCCACACCTGTGTTAATGGAGCAATCACTGAAACGATGTTAGGTGGTCCTTTTAAGGCAGGGCTGCAATGATGTTGAAATGTGTTTTGGGGGATAAAGTTCATTTTCTAGGCAAATATTGACTTTGCAAGTAATTGCTGTTAAGCTGATCACTCTTTATAACATTCTGGAGTATATGCAAATTGCCATTAGAAAAACTGAAGCAGTAGACTTTGTAAAAATTAATATTTGTATCATTCTCAAAACTTTTGGCCATGACTGTACATGCACATGCAGAAACGTTGTAGAGCTTTAGTATAAATCAAGTCACTTCTTATACTCTAGTCACCTCCAGAGTTGCATTCAGAGCTTCAATGGCTTCCCCATAGCTTTCTTTGTAGTGTTCTTCAGTGCAGTGGAGCAAATCCAGTATCAGAATGGCAAACCAGAGCACCAAGGGATACTCTGGTGAGCCCAGGCTTAAACAGAATAATGGTCCAGGAGAAGACATCCAAACTTGAAGGGTACTTTGGTCCATTTCTTAAGGATGTTTGATGGTGGGACCAAAGAAACTCAGCCCAACACTGTGCAAACCTGAAATCTCCAACTATGCAATTCAACCATACATGGTCTGTAAGAAGACTAATGCTACAGGGGTCTGTGGAGAAACACAAGGTGCTGTGACTTAGCTAATAAAGTGGAAGAGTTGTGAATGCAGCTCTAGACGTGACTGGAGCACAATGACTAAACTACGGGAGAGTAAAAGATAAGTAAAGCAAAGTTTCTGCAAAGTACAAATTATTTTACATAGTGGTCCAAAAGTGAATTTGCAAGGACTGAAATGCACCTGAGCTACCAGCCACGATCAGGAATAGCCAGAAGAGTCAGTATTTAGCCCTATATCCTTCTTCCATCGTGTGTGGACTGCCCGAACCTGTATCTAAGAGAACATTAGTGGCATGTGAATACCAAGGACTTACCAAAAGGCAGCTCGAACCTGGTATCCAGTAAGATCTTATGTAGAGTTGGGTTCCGGGTGCCACAGATCTCATCGTCCTTCATTAAGACCTCGGCCTCCAGTGCGGCCCACTCGCCAGGACCCTCCTGATGGAAACAACATGACAGGTGCTGTGTATCCATGGTCACAGGTCCGGCTTTATATTCGACTTTCACGTGAGTTTATAGAAATATCTTAGACAACCAAGATAGAAGAAAATCAAAGTTTTTTCTATAAAGGCAAATTTTATGGACAGAGGCGGCCATCTTGTCTGAGCTTCTCCTCTGCTCGGTTAACATTTAGTGCTATGCTTTACAGCACAGTCATGACCATAGGCCTCATGCATAAGATCGAGTGTGTTTCCAATGTAGGCCCAAATTTGCAGCATAATACAGTCAGATGACACTCAGAGTGACATCATGCATTCACCTCTATGACGGCTTCGGGTCCACTCCGTTCCAACATGGACGATTATAGAACAGGTCCTATGTTGCTCAGTGTCATCGGAACGGAATGGATCGGAAGCCCCTATAGATATGAATGCATCATGGAATGCACTCGGATGACACTTGGCCCTACATCAGAAGCACATTCGGTCGTGTGCATGGGGCCACAGGCAGCAATAGTCTGGTGCGGACTCATGGAGTACTATGGGAGAGTTTTCTAGACATGCTCTGTGTGTAGATAAGCGGTGGCCTCATCTATTGCCAGTAGTAGATGCAATGATGAGTTAGTGGTGTTACCTTCTATTGTAATTTTGTGATGTAAAATAAGGTGACTGCTGCAAAGAAAACCACTACAGAATTAACAAATGTTAGTCTATAATTAGGCTTAGTGACTAGGGAAAAATTGCAGGATATAGTATGTCTTGTGGGGGGGGGGGGTTTATATTAAATAGTGACATGAACATTTTTAAAGTTATAAAAAAATTCTTACAGACATTCACACATTTCTTTAACATAAAAACTTGGTTGTAAAAATAGGTAATTTTCTGGTGACACATTCCCTTTAACCTTTACTGTGCCAGATGAATTTTGGATACAGAGATCCAATCGAGACTATACCATTTTTGTTCTTTAATTTAGCCCGCGATCAGTGACCGCACGCAATGGCAAACAATCTGTAGTGTTTTATAGTTTTTACCAAACAATGATTGGTGGGTTTTATGGTTTTTACACCAAAGCAATCACATGTCACCATTTCGCTGCAAAATTGTGAATTTCTAAGATGCGTCATCTTCACCGGGTGTCAGCAGATCACATTCCAAGGAAATCCAAAGGAAGAAAGGTGAAACTTTCTAATATTGAAATTTCTCACCATTTCAAAGATCTCTGCTTGCTGTCAGTGACTAGACGTTTCTATTCACTGATCCATATTATGGCCCATGGTCTTTTATGTTCTGTCCTCACCTCATCTGACTGTCGGATAGTCTGCAGTGGAATCCACAGGGTCCCCACCATGGTATCCCAGATGAGGCCTTTATTCCACATTTCCACAATAAGCCCCAGATCCAGCCGACTGATCTCACTGCAAGATAAACAAGGCTTTAGTGACTTACAGGTGCAGAAAAAAGAAGAACTATAAATGCCAGGATGCCTGCCAAAGTCAAAATGAATGATCTACATAAGAGACAACCAATGAGCCCATAGAGCAAAATGTGCAGTAAGAGCGCATGCAAATTTTGCTATGCAGTTCTCGGCCACTTGGCACAATCCATTTCATGTATCGGCGCCCTTATAGCTTGTATAACCAAGACTGACAGCACATTCACAGCGCTCTGTGGCAATACAGAAGACTGAAGGGAGAATGTTACGTATGTGAGTAGTTCTGGCCTGCAGGAGGCGCTCCATCACATGCCTCTAGTGCTCAGAACAACAGAACGGTTGCCCAAGTAAATGATTGAACCACAGATTGAAAATATTTGACACGTTTGTGTAGCTAGAAACCCAGACTGAGAATTAGTACAATAGTGTGCCTCTACTGCCCCCTAGTGCATTCAGGCAATACTGCAACGATGCTATAAAGTAATAATAATCCTACACAAAAAAGCGGACAATTTTTTGCACTCTTTAAATGCAAAAATATTGCAATATAATGCAAAAATAAAAACTAAAATAATAATAATGCAAAAGTCTTTATTTATATAGTGCCAACATATTCTGCAGTGCTGTACAGAGACTGGGGGGTGGGATACAAGAGTGGTGTTCTGTATACAAGTCTTAATCCATTCTACCCATTGGCAAGAAAACATATGCAAATATATGTATTTATATATTATTATTACACACACACACACACACACACACACACCCATATATATATATATATATATATATATATATATATAATAATAATAATAATAATAATAGTCCTTTAATAGTCCCACAGTGGGGAAATTCAGTGTGTTACAGCAGCAAAGATAAGATAAGCAGATACAAATACAAATACAACATGTACAGGAATGTTCCAAGGTGAGAGGCATTACATTAATAGCAGACAGACAGATAGGACGTAGCAGAGGGGGGGGGGGGGGGATTTAACAGGCAGAGAGATATTTCAGTTCTCTGTGTGTAATGATCTCCGCTTAGGTCGGTGTTGGTTGTACAGCCTAACCGCGGTGGGGAGGAAAGACTTCCGATAGCGCTCCTTCTCACACCTAGGGTGGAGCAGTCGGTCACTGACAGTACTGCTCAGCGCTATCACAGTCTCATGCATGGGATGGGACTTCTTCTTCTGCATGGAGCTCACCACGGACAGTATCCTTCTGTCACCCACCACCTGCACTGGGTCCAGTGGGCTCCCCAGGACAGAGCTGGCCCTTCTAATCAGCTTGTCAAGTTTATTTCTGTCCCTGGTTGATATACTGCTCCCCCAGCAGGCCACTCCAAAGAAGATGGCTGATACCACTACCGAGTTGAAGAAAGTCCTAAGAAGTGCCCCCCGGATTCCAAAGGCTCTCAGCTTCCTAAGCAGGTAGAGCCTGCTGTGGCCCTTCCTGTACAGGGCCTCCATATGATCTGCCCAGTCCAGCTTATTATTAAGGAGCAGACCCAGGTACTTATAGGTGTTCACAATCTCGATGCCCGTCCCCAGGATGTCCACTGGTTTTGGAGGGCATCTGCCTTTGCGGAAGTCCACCACCATCTCCTTGGTCTTCCCCGCGTTAATCTTCAGGTGGTTCCGGTGGCACCAGTCCACAAAAAACCGGTTCAGTTCTCTGTACTCCCTGTCATCATCGTCTGTGATGAGGCCTACTATTGCAGAGTCGTCAGAATACTTCTGTAGGTAGCAGCTGGATGAGTTGCACCTAAAATCAGCAGTGTACAGTGTGAAGAGGAAAGGGGCGAGAACCGTACCCTGAGGTGCCCCCGTATTACAGATCACGGTACCTGACACACAGTCTTGGGCTCTCACGTATTGAGGTCGATTTGTGAGGTAGTCTAGGATCCAGCTGGAGAGGTGGTGGTCCACTCCAGCAAGGCCCAGCTTGTCCCTCAATAACCTGGGCTGTATGGTGTTAAAAGCACTGGAGAAATCAAAGAACATTATTCTCACTGTGTTCCCTCGTTTCTCCAGGTGAGACAGAGCCCTGTGCAGAAGGTGGATGATGGCATCATCTACCCCAATGCCCGGTCGATAAGCAAACTGGAGAGGGTCCATAGCGGGGCTGACTAGAGGGCGAAGATGTGTGAGAACCAATCTCTCTAAGATCTTCATCAAGTGGGATGTCAGTGCTACAGGTCTGTAGTCGTTGAGGTCCATAGGGTGAGGTTTCTTTGGAACTGGTACCACACAAGAAGATTTCCATAATTCAGGGACTATTTCCTGCCTCAGGCTCATATTATACATATATGTATATGTACATAATATATATATATTACTTATATACACACACACACACACACAGTAATACTCACACACCAGAATTTCAGGAAATGGTGTAGATTTCAGATAGAACTCATACCAGCTTTCTGGCAGGAGTTGTAATAATTTTTTTGGGCCAAGGTGTCCCTATCCCAGCCTTGGTCTCCATCTACTTTTGTAAAAAAAAAAAATGGTAAACGGCATAGAAGGAACAACATGGCATAGATGGATTAGTAAATTCTCCCCATTGTCTTTAGTCACATCAGTCCCTATACTGGGGTTCGCAATGGCAATTCTGAATTACTATCCACACATTCTTGGACTGTCAGAGGAAAGCGGAGAACCTGGAAGAAACTCACGAAAACACGGGGTGAACACACAAACTCCATGCAGAGGACCCCAGTGCTGCAAGACAACAGAGCTAACCACTGAGCCACCATACCATGTGCCCGTCATGAAAATCCAACAACCATTAAAGGCACTGAGCAGGATTGGAAAACATGGCTGCTTTCTTCTTCTCAGGAAGTGACATCACGCCCGAATGGGACTGAGCAACAGCATGGCTATGTGACCAATGGACGTGATGTCACTTCCTTAGAAGAAATCAGCCATGTTTTCTAGACCTGCACAACCCCTTTAAAATAATCCTATTCAAAATGAAGAGGTATTCTGCTTATATAAAGTTCCCCCCTGTCCAAAAAAGAAGGGGTAACTTGTAGTTCAGTGGGGGGGTCTAACTGCTGGGGATCAATCCTAAGAGCAGAGGTCCCTTAAACTGCCCAAAAAATGAAAGGAGTGCTTGGCTGTCCACATGTCGCCACTCCTTTCATATCTATGGGACTGCTGAAGATAGCCGTACTCAGCCATCACCGGCAGTCCCATAGAGAATGAATAAAGCAGCAGTAAATGTAGTAACATGATCAATCTGCAGCTCCATTCAGACAAAGTAATGGGACCCCCGTGTTCATGATTGGTAGAGGTCCCAACTGTGGGACTGCACAAGTGGATACAGGGCAGGTTGGAATACCTGGAATCTCTCTATAAAAGGTACACCTCCAATTATACAACTTGCCATAAATTAATAGTACAGGTAAATATAAGAATAAAGCATATTTGTGAAACATGCTTTTTACATACAAGTCTATGGAGAGGGGAGAGGGAGGAGGAAGCTGGAAAAGACACAAATATCTGCAGCTGCTACACTTTGCTACTCTGTGAGTGAGCTCTGTTGACACTGCTATATCTTCAAGATAAGGGGGTATTCAGGCTCCAAATGGATTTTTTATAGTGATGACCTATGCACAGGATAGGTCATCAGTATGTGATCTGTGGGTGTCAGACACCCAGACCCTGCACAGATCAGCTGTTGTACCGGCAGTACCAAGCAGTGGACAGGGAGTGCGTGCGGCCAGTTCCTATTCAAGTATCAGAAACTACAATGCAATTGCTGAAACCATCGCTACACAGTAGATGGGGCTACAGCACTGCTACTTTTACTTGAATAGGAGCAGCCTGCAAACAGCTTCTAGCACCCAAAGGATACGGATAGGACATCAATATGAAAAATCCATTCTGACCTGGACAAACCATTGAAGAGCCTCCTCCTCCCTCACTCTCCATAGATTTCTGTGTGTGAGCTGGACACAGATACAGACTCTATGTGAACAAACAGTCTGGGTGAAGATAAGGAGGAGGGGAGCAGCCTAATAAGTAGATAAGGAAACAGATCTCCTTACTAAGATACAGTGGATGTGGAAAGTATTCAGACCCCTTTAAATCTTTCACTTTTTGTTTCATTGCAGCCATTTGCTAAAAGCAAAAAAGTTCATTTCATTTCTCATTAATGTACACTCAGCACCCCATCTTGACAGAAAAAAAAACAGAAATGTAGATATTTTTGCAAATTTATTAAAAAAGAAAAATTGAAATATCACATGGTCATAAGTATTCAGACCCTTTGCTGTGACACTCATGTAACTCACATGCTGTCCATTTCCTTCTGATCCTCCTTGAGATGGTTCTACTCCTTCATTGGAGTCCAGCTGTGTGTAATTAAACTGATTGGACTTGATTAGGAAAGGCACACACCTGTCTATATAAGACCTCACAGCTCACAGTGCATGTCAGAGCAAATGAGAATCATGAGGTCAAAGGAACTGCCCAAGGAGCTCAGAGACAGAATTGTGGCAAGGCACAGATCTGGCCAAGGTTACAAAAGAATTTCTGCAGCACTCAAGGTTCCTAAGAGCACAGTGGCCTCCATAATCCTTAAATGGAAGAAGCTTGGAACGACCAGAACTCTTCCTAGACCTGGCCGTCCAGCCAAACTGAGCAATCGTGGGAGAAGAGCCTTGGTGATAGAGGTAAAGAAGAACTCAAAGATCACTGTGGCTGAGCACCAGAGACACAGTAGGGAGATGGGAGAAAGTTCCACAAAGTCAACTATCACTGCAGCCATCCACCAGTCGGGGCTTTATGGCAGAGTGGCCCGAAGGAAGCCTCTCCTCAGTGCAAGACATATGAAAAGCCCGCATAGAGTTTGCCAAAAAACACACGAAGAACTCCCAGACTATGAGAAATAAGATTCTCTGATCTGATGAGACGAAGATTGAACTTTTTGGCGTTAATTCTAAGCGGTATGTGTGGAGAAAACCAGGCACTGCTCATCACCTGCCCAATACAATCCCAACAGTGAAACATGGTGGTGGCAGCATCATTCTATGGGGGACAGGACGACTGGTTGCAATTGAAGGAAAGATGAATGCGGCCAAGTACAGAGATATCCCAGAAGAAAACCTCTTCCAGAGTGCTCTGGACCTCAAACTGGGCCGAAGGTTCACCTTCCAACAAGACAATGACCCTAAGCACACAGCTAAAATAACAAAGGAGCGGCTTCAGAACAACTCTGTGACCATTCCTGACTGGCCCAGCCAGAGCCCTGACCTCAACCCAATTGAGTATCTCTGGAGAGACCTGAAAATGGCTCCACCAACGTTCACCATCCAACCTGACGGAACTGGAGATGATCTGCAAGGAAGAATGGCCGAGGATCCCCAAATCCAGTTGTGAAAAACTTGTTACATCATTCCCAAGAAGACTCATGGCTGTACTAGCTCAAAAGGAAGGGGCTTCTACTCAATACTGAGCAAAGGGTCTGAATACTTATGACCATGTGATATTTGTTTTTCTTTTTTAATAAATTTGCAAAAATATCTACATTTCTGTTTTTTTTTTCTGTGAAGATGGGGTGCTGAGTGTACAGTAATGGGAAATAAAATGAACTTTATTGCTTTTAGCAAATGGCTGCAATGAAACAAAGAGTGAAAAATTTAAAGGGGTCTGAATACTTTCCGTACCCACTGTATATTACAAAGCATCTTATATTCACCTGCGCTATTCCTTTGTATCCTAACACTTTAATTGTAATATTTTATTGCATTGTCCAATATCCTAGATAAAGCTGTGCTTCCCCATTTCTTTAGTAGGGTAACGTTCCTCTGTATAGTCATTTTCTCCACCACTTGGGGGCAATGCATTTGCAATTCCTATTAAGTTGAACAAAGATCATAAACAACCATATGCCCTCTACTGGTGATAACAGGCGGTGCAAATGGTTACAAATTTCTATGTTTGAGAACTAAGGAATGGGGCTCTGTACCAGAGAAATGAAGGCTAGCAGTTATCAAGTATATGAGAAATAATTTATACTGCCGGTTCCTTAGAAAAACAAAGAGCAATAGTCGATTCCTTTAAAAGCAACTATTACAAGCAATTAAACACTAGCGTACAAGTCAGATAAGGATGTTTTAAAAAAAAAAAATGCACAAAAGTCAAAAGGGACACAAAGTTCTGAGCCGAGTTATATCCTGGCTACAGTCTGGGGTATTTCCAGGGCGCAGTCACATTATCCTAATCTGCTGACTCCAGAGCTGCCGCTCACAATGTATTAGCGCTTCCTCCGGATTACTCTGCTCTTTCATGTCCTGATCACTGCAGAGGTAAACGGCGCCCCCCGTGATCTAGGAGGAAGCTGCTTAAGACACCTGCTGCTTCCCACACCGGCCTGTATAATGTATGGCGGATTATTAATGCTGTAACTTGTTAAAGCCATGGCCGGGTAATAATCTGGATTAACAATTCACATCAATTTAATCTAGTATTTCATTATTTAGTACAAGTACATGGCTGTTTTAATACTGGTAATCTATCGTTTGGATAGGTCATCAGTATCAGATCTTCAGAGGTCCAAAACCTCGGATCCCCACAGATCAGCTGCTCGAAGTGGGTTGGATGAACGTCACAGGCCAGTGACATCACATTCAATGGTCCTATGTTTGCAGCTCGGTGCAATTCCAGCAAATAGAGCTGCAATACCAAGCACAGCCACTATACAGAGTACGGCGCTGTGCTTGGTAAGTAGTGAAGAGTCCGCAGCACTCAGCTGAAGGCTGTGGTCTCTTCAGACAGCTGATCAGTGGGGCTCCCAGGCAGGGCCTCTTTAACCATAGGGCAAATGGTGCATTTGTATTGGGCCCTATGATAGCAGGGGCCCCCTCAGTTGACTGGGATCGAGCAGGACAGTCTCAAGTTTCAGGTGCCATCTCACTTTTCCAGGCGACAGGTAGGGATTTCAACTCTGTCTGCGTCCTTAGAAAACCAGCTCAATTTTCCTGCCTGATGATGCTGTGGCGGCAAGGTGGCGCGCGCGATGAGCGCCAAGCCAAGACATCGCTACAGCTGGGGCCTGCAGGCAACGCAGTGGGATCAGGGGTAGGGGAGTATAAGTTTTTTTTATTTGTATGTGATATTCACTGTATAGTCAATGAGGGGGCATCATGTGGGGGCATTAGGGAATTAAAGTGTGGGGGGGAGCCACTATGAAACCTTTGAATGAGACCCACGAACGTGTTAAAATGGCCCAAATGTCAGAGCTCCACCGATCTGATATTGATGGTGTATTCTAAGGACAGGGCATCAATATAATATCGGAAACCCCTTTATTATGTCATTTGTATCTCACCACAATCCTGGCACAGATCCAGTCTTACAATCTAAATCATATAACACATATATAACATAAATCAAACTAGGACAATGAATGACGGCGACAGGGAACAATCAGGCAGAGGACCTCCGGGACCTTCTCCGGAGAAGACTTGTCATCCATCACTGTCCACAGAAGAAAAGCATGACCCAGCACACCCTCTCATATCATTGTGAATACTGACAGCACAACATGACATCAGATGTCCAGAGGTCAGACTCACACTTAAAGGAGGTCACCAATCAATCATCGACATTAAAGGGGTTGTCCGTGGAGTTAATTACCTTGATACATCCAGCAGATTTTAGTTAATGGACCCGGGGCTTCTGGCCTGGGTCATGTGATTGTGACAATAGTAAAGTCATCCCCCCATAGCACAGGTAGAAGGGTGTCCAAGCTTAGTTCTTTTTATGGCCTATCTTCAGGATAAGCCATAAATATGTGATCAATAGGGGGCAGATACCCGGCCCTCAGATTGATCAGCTGTATGGAGCCTCATCCGATCAATAGGGGGCAGACTCCCGGCCCACACCTGGGATGGAAGCAGAAATCTCCATCCGTTGTCTATTTTTTGTGGGTTAACCCCGTTAGTATGGTTCCATGGCCGTTTACCAGTCTGCTGCCACGTATGGCTAAATCTACACAGTGCAGTGGACGGGAAGCGGCTCAGCCCTAGCGCAGTCATGACCTTTCCCGACAGATTGTCAGAGTAAAGGATGTGACATTTCTATAG
>CAMRHE010001137.1:0-40000 GCA_947044405.1 Leptodactylus fallax
CTATAATACTGCACCTATGTACAAGAATATAACTACTATAATACTGCCCCCTATGTACAAGAATATAACTACTATAATACTACCTCCTATGTACAAGAATATAACTACTATAATACTGCTCCTATGTACAAGAATATAACTACTATAATACTGCACCTATGTACAAGAATATAACTACTATAATACTGCACCTATGTACAAGAATATAACTACTATAATACTGCCCCCTATGTACAAGAATATAACTACTATAATACTACCTCCTATGTACAAGAATATAACTACTATAATACTGCTCCTATGTACAAGAATATAACTACTATAATACTGCTCCTATGTACAAGAATATAACTACTATAATACTGCGCCTATGTACAAGAATATAACTACTATAATACTGCTCCTATGTACAAGAATATAACTACTATAATACTGCCCCTATGTACAAGAATATAACTACTATAATACTGCTCCTATGTACAAGAATATAACTACTATAATACTGCTCCTATGTACAAGAATATAACTACTATAATACTACCCCCTATGTACAAGAATATAACTACTATAATACTACTCCTATGTACAAGAATATAACTACTATAATACTGCTCCTATGTACAAGAATATAACTACTATAATACTGCTCCTATGTACAAGAATATAACTACTATAATACTACTCCTATGTACAAGAATATAACTACTATAATACTACTCCTATGTACAAGAATATAACTACTATAATACTGCCCCTATGTACAAGAATATAACTACTATAATACTGCTCCTATGTACAAGAATATAACTACTATAATACTGCTCCTATGTACAAGAATATAACTACTATAATACTACCTCCTATGTACAAGAATATAACTACTATAATACTACTCCTATGTACAAGAATATAACTACTATAATACTGCTCCTATGTACAAGAATATAACTACTATAATACTGCTCCTATGTACAAGAATATAACTACTATAATACTGCCCCTATGTACAAGAATATAACTACTATAATACTGCCCCTATGTACAAGAATATAACTACTATAATACTGCTCCTATGTACAAGAATATAACTACTATAATACTGCTCCTATGTACAAGAATATAACTACTATAATACTGCCTCCTATGTACAAGAATATAACTACTATAATACTGCCCCCTATGTACAAGAATATAACTACTATAATACTACTCCTATGTACAAGAATATAACTACTATAATACTGCTCCTATGTACAAGAATATAACTACTATAATACTGCTCCTATGTACAAGAATATAACTACTATAATACTGCGCCTATGTACAAGAATAAAACTACTATAATACTCCTCCTATGTACAAGAATATAACTACTATAATACTGCTCCTATGTACAAGAATATAACTACTATAATACTGCTCCTATGTACAAGAATATAACTACTATAATACTGCCTCCTATGTACAAGAATAAAACTACTATAATACTGCCTCCTATGTACAAGAATATAACTACTATAATACTGCTCCTATGTACAAGAATATAACTACTATAATACTGCTCCTATGTACAAGAATATAACTACTATAATACTGCCTCCTATGTACAAGAATATAACTACTATAATACTACTCCTATGTACAAGAATATAACTACTATAATACTGCTCCTATGTACAAGAATATAACTACTATAATACTGCTCCTATGTACAAGAATATAACTACTATAATACTACTCCTATGTACAAGAATATAACTACTATAATACTGCCTCCTATGTACAAGAATATAACTACTATAATACTGCCCCCTATGTACAAGAATATAACTACTATAATACTACTCCTATGTACAAGAATATAACTACTATAATACTGCCCCCTATGTACAAGAATATAACTACTATAATACTGCCTCCTATGTACAAGAATATAACTACTATAATACTGCCCCTATGTACAAGAATATAACTACTATAATACTGCCTCCTATGTACAAGAATATAACTACTATAATACTGCCTCCTATGTACAAGAATATAACTACTATAATACTGCCTCCTATGTACAAGAATATAACTACTATAATACTACCCCTATGTACAAGAATATAACTACTATAATACTGCCTCCTATGTACAAGAATATAACTACTATAATACTGCCCCCTATGTACAAGAATATAACTACTATAATACTGCCCCCTATGTACAAGAATATAACTACTATAATACTACTCCTATGTACAAGAATATAACTACTATAATACTGCCTCCTATGTACAAGAATATAACTACTATAATACTGCCTCCTATGTACAAGAATATAACTACTATAATACTGCTCCTATGTACAAGAATATAACTACTATAATACTGCACCTATGTACAAGAATATAACTACTATAATACTAGCACCTATGTACAAGAATATAACTACTATAATACTGCCCCCTATGTACAAGAAAAACCTATAATACTCCACCTATGTACAAGAATATAACTACTATAATACTGCCCCCTATGTACAAGAATATAACTACTATAATACTACCACCTATGTACAAGAATATAACTACTATAATACTACCTCCTATGTACAAGAATATAACTACTATAATACTGCCTCCTATGTACAAGAATATAACTACTATAATACTACCCTCCTATGTACAAGAATATAACTACTATAATACTGCTCCTATGTACAAGAATATAACTACTATAATACTGCACCTATGTACAAGAATATAACTACTATAATACTGCTCCTATGTACAAGAATATAACTACTATAATACTGCTCCTATGTACAAGAATATAACTACTATAATACTGCTCCTATGTACAAGAATATAACTACTATAATACTACCTCCTATGTACAAGAATATAACTACTATAATACTGCTCCTATGTACAAGAATATAACTACTATAATACTGCTCCTATGTACAAGAATATAACTACTATAATACTGCTCCTATGTACAAGAATATAACTACTATAATACTGCTCCTATGTACAAGAATATAACTACTATAATACTGCTCCTATGTACAAGAATATAACTACTATAATACTGCTCCTATGTACAAGAATATAACTACTATAATACTGCTCCTATGTACAAGAATATAACTACTATAATACTACCTCCTATGTACAAGAATATAACTACTATAATACTGCTCCTATGTACAAGAATATAACTACTATAATACTGCTCCTATGTACAAGAAATATAACTACTATAATACTGCTCCTATGTACAAGAATATAACTACTATAATACTGCTCCTATGTACAAGAATATAACTACTATAATACTACTCCTATGTACAAGAATATAACTACTATAATACTGCTCCTATGTACAAGAATATAACTACTATAATACTACCTCCTATGTACAAGAATATAACTACTATAATACTGCTCCTATGTACAAGAATATAACTACTATAATACTGCTCCTATGTACAAGAATATAACTACTATAATACTGCTCCTATGTACAAGAATATAACTACTATAATACTGCTCCTATGTACAAGAATATAACTACTATAATACTACTCCTATGTACAAGAATATAACTACTATAATACTGCTCCTATGTACAAGAATATAACTACTATAATACTACTCCTATGTACAAGAATATAACTACTATAATACTGCTCCTATGTACAAGAATATAACTACTATAATACTGCTCCTATGTACAAGAATATAACTACTATAATACTGCCTCCTATGTACAAGAATATAACTACTATAATACTGCTCCTATGTACAAGAATATAACTACTATAATACTGCCCCCTATGTACAAGAATATAACTACTATAATACTGCCCCCTATGTACAAGAGTATAGTTATTATAAAAAAAAATGAATACTGACCTGGATCGGCAGTATAAGTTGGTGGTCAGAGGACAGGCTGGTATCAGTGCCCGGAGATCAGAAGATAACAGCAGTGTACAGTCAACAAGCCATGATCCAACACAGTGGAATCAGACAGGATAGCGGTGGAATCAGACGGGATAGCGGTGGAATCAGACCGGATAGCGGTGGAATCAGACGGGATAGCGGTGGAATCAGACCGGATAGCGGTGGAATCAGACGGGATAGCGGTGGAATCAGACGGGATAGCGGTGGATAGCGGTACATCTCTGCAGGATGTTAGTAATGTAACCTTATTGTTCAGTCTGGGTGTGACAGGTGAATCAGATTTATAAACCTGAAGACTAATAGGGATAGGCTGGGGAGGATTTACTGGCACACCCACTGACCCTCTAGTAACAGGGCATAAGCCCACCCCCATGGGCAGTATAGAGGAGCAGGGAACAGACCATGGGTAGAGAAGCTAACTGGGCAGCCATGCATGCCAGGAGACACAGAATGTCAGCAGGCTCATTGTCAGGTTCCGGCTGACACCCCACTATAATAGGTAATAGAAATTGCGCCCCCTGTCTGGGGTGAGCTATCACAATGTCATGTGACACATCAGCATTTATATACTTATCACATGGCCGGGGGCTACATTGTATACTTATCACAAGGGCGGAGTCTACATTGTATACTTATCACATGACTGGGGTCTACATTGGATACTTATCACATGACCGGGTCTACATTATATACTTATCACATGACTGGGGTCTACATTGTATACTTATCACATGACTGGGGTCTACATTGGATACTTATCACATGACTGGGGTCTACATTGGATACTTATCACATGACCGGGCTATATATTGTATACTTATCACATGACCGGGCTACACATTGTATACTTATCACAAGAGCAGGCTATACATTGTATTCTTATCACATGACCGGGCTACACATTGTATACTTATCACAAGTGCGGGCTATACATTGTATACTTATCACATGACCGGGCTTCACATTGTACACTTATCACATGACCGGGCTACACATTGTATAGTTATCACATGACCGGGCTATACATTGTATACTTATCACATGACCCGGCTACACATTGTATAGTTATCACATGACCGGGCTATACATTGTATACTTATCACATGACCCGGCTACACATTGTATAGTTATCACATGACCGGGCTATACATTGTATACTTATCACATGACCCGGCTACACATTGTATAGTTATCACATGACCGGGCTATACATTGTATACTTATCACATGACCGGGCTACACATTGTATAGTTATCACATGACCGGGCTATACATTGTATACTTATCACATGACCCGGCTACACATTGTATAGTTATCACATGACCGGGCTATACATTGTATACTTATCACATGACCCGGCTACACATTGTATAGTTATCACATGACCGGGCTATACATTGTATACTTATCACATGACCCGGCTACACATTGTATAGTTATCACATGACCGGGCTATACATTGTATACTTATCACATGACCCGGCTACACATTGTATAGTTATCACATGACCGGGCTATACATTGTATACTTATCACATGACCCGGCTACACATTGTATAGTTATCACATGACCGGGCTATACATTGTATACTTATCACATGACCCGGCTACACATTGTATAGTTATCACATGACCAGGCTATACATTGTATACTTATCACATGACCCGGCTACACATTGTATAGTTATCACATGACCGGGCTATACATTGTATACTTATCACATGACCCGGCTACACATTGTATAGTTATCACATGACCAGGCTATACATTGTATACTTATCACATGACCCGGCTACACATTGTATAGTTATCACATGACCGGGCTATACATTGTATACTTATCACATGACCCGGCTACACATTGTATAGTTATCACATGACCAGGCTATACATTGTATACTTATCACATGACCCGGCTACACATTGTATAGTTATCACATGACCGGGCTATACATTGTATACTTATCACATGACCCGGCTACACATTGTATACTTATCACATGACCGGGCTATACATTGTATAGTTATGACACGAGCGCCCCCGCAGGCCATTATTAAGAACATCCCATAGGGCCCCTCACCCTGAACAGTCCTTGTGGTGAACACCCGCAGAACCTTCGGGTGGCTCTATTAGGGCGACATATCGTTGGTGAGGCGTCCGCTGGGATTCGCTCTTCTTTGTAGACACAATCCGGGTCCTGAAGGGTTAAGGAGTAAAGATGAAGTCTGTGTAGCCAGTGGAGTGTGACCGCCACCATCTCCACTGCTTATATTCGGCAGTGCCCCCTCCCCGGACCCGCTGCCACCTCTCCAGCCTCCCTTAGCTAATCAGACGATGTCCAGGAGGTAAAAGTGTGATATGTAAAGGATCCGGGCGGCTCGCCATCACCACGCAATGTATGCTAATATATTCTGGTCAAGGAGACGTGACCGCGCTGTAATAAGACTTCCGAGAAGCTGCGCTGACATCATTTACATAGAACACTATTCTCGCTAAAACTCCCCAGTCTTATCTGCACATGGAGCGGCGCGGCCTGAAAAACCTGGAAATCTGTGACTGAGCTGTGTATGTCGGGGAACAGGTGCCACCTAGTACTGGCTCTGACTCTGTCAGTCTTTACTGTAGTTCTGGCATTCTATTCATGGACTAGGAGGCTCAGGATGAGCAGAGCTACAAGCCTGATGTCACTGTAAGTGATCTATGCCCAGCAGTAGCCAAGCTGTGTCTGTGATCTATGGGGGGGTCCTGGGTGGGGTCGTTAACATATGAACAAGACCCTCAGATGTGAGCAGTGGACCCTCCTACCCTCCTGCATTCCTGCAGAACAATGCCCACACACAGAGGCTTTGTGCCCGCCCGATAAGAGCTACAGGCCGGCCCCGTACCCGGGTCAGCAGATGCTCCAGCAGACAAAGCCCAGGATGAAGTCAATGAACCCCCCCCCCCCCCCACATAGTCACTGACTATACACACCGCGGACACCCAGCCTGGCCTGTGATACGATATCATGTGACAGCCGGCACGCTGCGGTTATCACGACCGCCCTTCACTGCTCCATCATGTGGTCCAATAATCCGGCACTTGTGTCCAGTATGGAGCTGTAATCGCTTGTACAAGACGAGGTTCTGTAATGACTGTGCAGTATATACAGTATATATAGCAGTATGTACAATACATAGGGGCTGCAGTTGTAACATCTGTTCTCTGCTGACAGCACAGACAGAAAAATGAAGCCTATCTTGAAAGGAACACTGTCCCTACTGTGACACATGGAGGAGGCTCTGTTATGTTCTGGGGCTGCTTTGCTGCATCTGGCACAGGGTGTCTTGAATCTGTGCAGGGTACAATGAAATCTCAAGACTATCAAGGGATTCTAGAGAGAAATGTGCTGCCCAGTGTCAGAAAGCTTGGTCTCAGTCGCAGGTCATGGGTCTTGCAACAGGATAATGACCCAAAACACACAGCTAAAAACCCCCAAGAATGGCTAAGAGGAAAACATTGGACTATTCTGAAGTGGCCTTCTATGAGGCCTGACCTAAATCCTATTGGAAAGAGCTGAAACATGCCGTCTGGAGGAGGCACCCTTCACACCCGAGACAACTGGAGCAGTTTGCTCATGAGGAGCGGCCAAAATCCCTGCTGAGAGGTGCAGAAGTCTCATTGACAGTTACAGGAATCGTCTGATTGCAGGGATTGCCTCAAAAGGTTGTGCAACTAAATATTAAGGGAACCCTCATTTCTGTCCAGGCCTGTTTCATGTTGAAGCCTGGTTGGAAAGCAATGTCTGACTTTCATTTGTTGATTTTCATAGAATTTTTATATATTATTACTTTTGTCAGATTCCAGTTATTTCTGTGACCATTGTGGGGTTTTCTTTCATTAAACGAGGGAGGGGACCAACAATTTTGTGTATATACAGTATATAGGAGTTGTAGCTGTAATGTAGAGCGCAAAAAGGTGAGTGTAAGGACCAAAGTGATATCATCTTATAACCCACCCAGAGACGACCCCCCTAGACCAATACAGAATCCAGAGAAAATCCCTCAGACCAATACAGAACCCAGAGAAGATCCCCAGAACAATACAGAACACAGAGAAGACTCCTCAGACCAATACAGAACCCAGAGAAGACCCCCTAGACCAATACAGAATCCAGCGAAAATCCCTCAGACCAATACAGAACCCAGAGAAGACCCCTCAGACCAATACAGAACCCAGAGAAGACCCCTCAGACCAATACAGAACCCAGAGAAGATCCCCAGAACAATACAGAACACAGAGAAGACTCCCAAGACCAATACAGAACCCAGAGAAGACCCCCTAGACCAATACAGAACCCAGAGAAGACCCCTAGACCAATACAGACACAGGAGAAGACCCCTAGACCAATACAGACACAGGAGAAGACCTCCTCAGAACAAAACAGAGCCCAGAGAAGACCCCAGGACAATACAGAACCTAGAGAAGACCCCTCAGACCAATACAGAGCCCAGAGAAAACCCCATAGAAAAATAAAGAACCCAGGGAAGACCCCCAGACCAATATAGAACCCAGAGAAGATCCCCTAGACCAATACAGAACACAGAGAAGCCCCCTAGAGCAATAAAGAACCCAGAGAGAAGACCCCCAAGCCTTTATAGAAACCAGAGAAGACCTCCAGACCAATACAGAACCCAGGGAAGAACTCCAGACCAATACAGAACACAGAAAAGACCCCTCAGACCAATACAGAGCCCAGAGAAGACCCCTCAGACCAATACAGAACCCAGAGAAGAACCACAGACCAATACAGAACCCAGAGAAGACCCCAGGACCAATACAGAACCTAGAGAAGACCCCTCAGACCAATACAGAGCCCAGAGAAGACCCCCAAGACCAATACAAAACACAGAGACGACCCCCTAGATCAATATGGAACCCATAGAAGACCCCCAGAACAATACAGAACCCAGAGAAGACCCCTAGACCAATACAAAACCCAGAGAAGACCCTCAGACCAATACAGAAGCCAGATAAGACCCCTAAGACTGAACCCAGAGAAGACCCCATAGAAAAATACAGGACCCATAGAAGACCCCCAAGATCAATACTGGACCTAGAGAAGACCCCTCAGACCAATACAGAACCCAGAGAAGACCCCAAGACCAATACAGAACCCAGAGAACATCCCACAGAAAAATACAGGACCCAGGGAAGACCCCCAGACCAATACAAAATCCAGACAAGACCCCCGAAACCAATACAAAACCCAGAGAAGACCCCAGAGACCAATATGGAACCCAGGGAAGACCCCCAGGCAAATACAGAACCCAGTAGAATATCCCCCAGACCAATACAGAGTCCAGAGAAGACCCCTAAGACCAATACAGAAACCAGAGAAGACCCCCTAGAATACAAAGCCCAGAGAAAATCCCCAGACTAATAGTGAACCCAGAGAGGATCCCTAAACTAATACAGACCCCAGACCCCTAAACTAATACAGACCCCAGACCAGATCCCCAAAACTAATACAGACCCCGGACCAGACCCCTAAACTAATACAGACCCCAGACCAGACCCCTAAACTAATACAGACCCCAGACCAGACCCCTAAACTAATACAGACCCCAGACCAGACCACTAAACTAATACAGACCCCAGACCAGACTCCTAAACTAATACAGACCCCAGACCAGACCACTAAACTAATACAGACCCCAGACCAGACCCCTAAACTAATACAGACCCCAGACCAGACCCCTAAACTAATACAGACCCCAGACCAGACCCCTAAACTAATACAGACCCCAGACCAGACCCCTAAACTAATACAGACCCCAGACCAGACCTCTAAACTAATACAGACCCCAGACCAGACTCCTAAACTAATACAGACCCCGTACCAGACCCCTAAACTAATACAGACCCCAGACCAGACCCCTAAACTAATACAGACCCCAGACCAGACCCCTAAACTAATACAGACCCCGTACCAGACCCCTAAACTAATACAGACCCCAGACCAGACCCCTAAACTAATACAGACCCCGTACCAGACCCCTAAACTAATACAGACCCCAGACCAGACCCCTAAACTAATACAGACCCCAGACCAGACCCCTAAACTAATACAGAACCCAGACCAGACCCCTAAACTAATACAGACCCCATACCATACCCTAAACTAATACAGACCCCGTACCAGACCCCTAAACTAATACAGACCCCAGACAAACCAAAAAAAAAAAACAGACCCCAACCAGACCCCTAAACTAATAAAGACCTCAGACCAGACCTCTAAACTAATACAGACCCCAGACCAGACCCCTAAACTAATACAGACCCCATACCAGACCCCTAAACTAATACAGACCCCGTACCAGACCCCTAAACTAATACAGACCCCAGACCAGACCCCCCTAAACTAATACAGACCCCGTACCAGACCCCTAAACTAATACAGACCCCAGACCAGACCCCTAAACAATACAGACCCCTGCCGCCCCTAAACTAATACAGACCCCAGACCAGAGCCCTAAACTAATACAGACCCCAGACCAGACCCCTAAACTAATACAGACCCCAGACCAGACCCCAAACAAAACAGACCCCAGACCAGACGTCTAAACTAATACAGACCCCAGATCACATCTCTTGACTCCAGATTACACAGACTCCTTACAGACTCCTGGCTGGTCTCCCTACATTGCTCTCCACCAGTCTCAGCCCTGCACCACAATATGGCCTGTATAATGTGAGCCCCCCCATCCCCTGTAATCACACAGAGGCCATAATAATATTACAGGAAGGAATTCTGGATTATAAAATATTCTGGATTACTGGACAGACATTAATAAGGAGGTAAAATCAGAGGAGTTTCCTGAGTAGTCTCAATGAGGATCACCAGGGAGATCGGCGCCGGATTATCAGCACCTCTGGATATTGGAATTATGGTGAGTATATTGGGAATAATAATAATGATTTGTCGCTGCCAACACAAACACGAGGACAAAGGGAACAATCCAGGGGGCAGTAACAAAGAAAAAGTCATAACCGGTAACATGAGGCGCCGGCGACCACCACCGATCACGAGCAGCCGCAATGACTCCGCCTCTCAAAATGATTTCTGCTAAATTTTGAAATGTTTTGTAAATTGTATCAAAGAACAATAATAAATAATAATCTAATTTTTTATCCTACCAGTTCCCAATCTAATCCCGAGCCTCCGGCATCCCCATCACTTGTGAGACTCCTCCAGATTTCAGGGTTCCCCCCGTCTCCTCCCAGTTTCTTGCGGCCACCCTGTGCGCTCTGCTCTATATACTGTGTCCACATGACAGGACTGAACTGTTGCCTATGGTCAGGGTAAGGGTGTGTGGGGGAATTATTGTCGGTGGGGGGGGCCATAGAGGAACATCACACATTTGCATGCACACACAGGGACTATTTGCCCTCATTTGCCTCCAAATACAAACACCGCTGTGCCCTCCACTAGTCCGATCCACCGACCATTACCATTACAAAGCTGAAGATACAGGGACAAATTGGGAAAGACTGACAGATGGGTCTGAACAAGGGACAGTGATCCCTGGAGAGGTCAGTGCCCAATGCAACCTATAGTGGCCATACAGACCATGGACAGAGACTTACTAGTCACTATGGGGCCCCTAGAGAGTGGGGAATACCATTTTGGTATTAGCTATGGTGCCCTATCACCTCCAGGCGCCCCTATGTCACATGACCCTAACATTCAGTCTGTGTCCATCACTAGAGATTCCTCCTCTGGCCTGTGAAACGTGTCGTCCCATACACCCCCCGGACCACCACACTCCCCGCCCGGTGCAGACCATACACAATTGTTTAGAGTCCCCCGCTATGTGATTCACAGACCGCTCTGTTTTTCTTGGCAGCTTTCGCCCTCCGTTCCCTCTCATTCTGTTTATAAGACTTTGATCTGACGCGTTTCGCTTTTTCTGTGGCTGCCAAGGGCTATTTTTGTTTTCTGCTTGTTTTTGGCTGAATCCTTTTATATCAGTTTAGGGGCTCAATAAGGAAACAGGAGATGGCTGCCCACCCAAGACCCCTTCATCTCCAGGCCCTACCTAGGGGCGCTACAAAAAAATAGCCCTAATAGATTAGCGCTGCCTTGGGGGCAACTCTTAGCAGATTAGCAGAATTTTTGGCCCATCAGGTGTCAGATTCATGAATTTTCAGTACATGACCTGTGCAGAGGCGGCCACTCTACAGCATGGTGTTGTCAGGTGGTGGCGCTGACAGGCGAGTCACACTCTGCCGCTTCCCTATGAGCGTCCCTATTAATGCTCTTCTCTTAGATGATATTATTTTCATGCTTCAGATCACTAATTAATCCACCTGGCAAGACGCGCACCGGGGGAGCCGTACCATCATTACTACAAATGAATTTTTAAAGATTTCAATTAATTCCTCCTCCACATTACACGGATCCGCCGCTTCTCCCGCGTCCTCGCTGCATTCTGCTGCATCTCTGCCATTAGGCAAACTTTGCTGCAGGGTCAGGCGCAAAAACGTTCCGTGATACCTGCATGAACCATAACACTAGGACGACTGCACAGTATCATCAATGCATGATGCCACAGGACCAACACCATATTAACACTGCCACAAGACAACCACCACATTACCACTGCCACAAGACCAACACCGCATTACCACAAGACAACCACCACATTAACACTGCCACTAGACCAGCACCACATTAACACTGCCACTAGACAACCACCACATTAACACTGCCACAAGACAACCACCACATTAACACTGCCACTAGACCAGCACCACATTAACACTGCCACTAGACCACCACCACATTAACACTGCCACAAGACAACCACCACATTAACACCCACAGGACCAGCACCACATTAACACTGCCACTAGACAACCACCACATTAACACTGCCACAAGACAACAACCACATTACCACAGACAGACCACTAACCACATTAACACTGCCGCTAGACAACCACCACATTAACACTGCCACAAGACCAGCACCACATTAACACTGCCACTAGACCAGCACCACATTAACACTGCCACTAGACCAGCACCACATTAACACTGCCACTAGACCAGCACCACATTAACACTGTCACTCGACGACCACCACATTATCACTAGCACAAGACCACTACCACATTACCACTGCCACAAGACCACCACCGCATTACCACAGGACCACTACCACATTAACACTGCCGCTAGACCACCACCACATTAACACTGCCACTAGACAACCACAACATTAACGCTTTCACCACCGCATTACCACAGGATGACTACCACATTACCACTGCCACATTACCACTGCCACAAGACCACCATTGCATTACCACAGGACGACTACCACATTACCACTGCCACAAGACCACCACTGCATTACTACAGGACCACTACCACATTAATACTACCACAAGACCACCACCACATTACCACTGCCACAAGACCGCCACCGCATTACCACAGGACGACTACCACATTAACACTGCACTAGCCACCACCGCATTACCACAGGACCACCACCACATTATCACTACCACAAGACCACCACCACATTACCACTGCCACAAGACCGCCACCGCTACCACCGGACGACTACCACATTAACACTTGACCACCACCACATTATCACTACCACAAGACCACTACCACATTACCACTGCCACAAGACCACCACCGCATTACCACAGGACCACTACTACATTAACACTGCCACTAGACCACCACCATATTACTGCCACTGCATAACCACTACTACAGGACCTCTACCACATTAACACCGCCAGTAGACCACCACCACATTAACACTCCACTAGACCACCGCCATATTAATACTGCTACAGGACCACCGCCAAATTACCACTGCTACAGGACCACCTCCATATTACTACTGTTACAGGATCACTGCCACATTACCACTGCTACAGGGTCACCACCATATTACCATTGTTATAGGACCACCGCCATATTACCACTGACACAGGAACACCACTACATTATCACTGCTACAGGACCATACCACATTACTATTGCCACAAGACCATACCACCACCACTACATTACCAATGACACAGGATCACCACTACATTACTAGTGACACAGAAACACCACCAAATTACCACTGTTACAGGACCACCACTACATTACTAGTGACACAGGGACCACCACCAAATTACCACTTCTACAGGACCACCAAATTACCACGAGGCAAAAAGGAAGGGGGGCCACCAAAAAAAACAGCTACAGGACCACCAAATTACCACTGCTACAGGACCATTACCCCCACAGCCACTACCACCACATTATCACTGCCACAGGACCACTGTCACATTACCACTGCCACCACTGCATTACCACAACATAGGACCATCACATTGCCACTGCCACAGGATGACCATCACTTTGCCACTGCCACAGGACCACAGCCACATTACCATTGACACAAGACCACCATAACATTACCTCTGCTATAGGACTACAGCCACTTTACCATTGCCACAGGACAACCACTGCATTCCCACTGCTACAGGACGACCATCACTTTGCCACTACCACAGAACAACAAGCACATTATCACTGCCATAGGAACTCCACTAAATTACAACTAACAGAAGCCCAACATTACATTACTACTGACACAAAACCATTACCACAGCCATGGGACCTCTACCACATTATCTCTGCCACAAGACCAACAACACATTACCACTGCCACTACATTATCAATGCCACAGGATCACCACTACATTACTACTACCCAGGAACAGCACCACAAGACCATCACCTCATCACTACTGCCACAGGACCACCACTACATTACCACTGACACAGGGACCACTACCAAATTAACACTGCATTACCACTGCCACAGAACCACCATCACCACATTACCACAGCCACAGTACCTCCACCACATTATCACTGTCACAGGACAAACATGACATTACCACTTCCACATGATCACCACTAAATTACCACTAACACAAGCCCAACACTACATACCACTACCACAGGACCACCACTGTATTATCAATGTCACAAAACCATCACCACAGCCACAGGACCCACACCACATTATCTCTGCCCCAAGACCAACACACCAACACATCTGCCACAAGCCCAACACTACATTACCACTACCACGGGACCATAACCACATTACCACTGACACAAAACCATCACCACAGACACAGGAACACCACCACATTACCTCTGCAACAAGACCAACACCACATTACCACCATCACTACATTACTAATGACACAGGATCACCACTACACTGCTACTACCTAGGAACACCACCAGAAGACAATCACCTCTGACCACCTTAACTATTGTCCACAGTACCACCACCACATTGCCACTTTCCACAGTACCACCATCACATTACCAATGTCCACAGTGCTGCCACCATGTTACTACTGTCCACAGTGCCACCATGTTTCCACTTTCAACAATGCCACCATCACGTTACCAATGTCCACAGTAGAACCACCATGTTACCCCTGTGTACTGTCCCATCACCACGTTATCACTGTCCACGAAACTGCCACCATATTACCACTGCCACTTTCCACAGTACCACCATCACATTACCAATGTCCACAGTGCTACCACCATATTACTACTGTCTACAGTGCCACCATGTTGTCACTTTCCACAGTATCACCACCACGTTACCACTGTCCACTGTGCCAACACCATGTTACCACTGTCCACAGTACCACCACATTATCACTTTCCACAGTATCACCACTACGTTACCACTGTCCACCATGCCACCAAGTGACCAATGTCCACAGTGCTACCACCATGTTTACACTGTCCACAGTGCCACCACGTTGCCATTTTCCACAGTGCCACCACCATGTTACCACTGTCCACAGTACCAGCAACACTTTACCATTGCCCATAGTACTTCCACCATGTTACCACTGTCCACAGTGCCACAACCATGTTACCACTGTCCACAGTACTACCATCATGTTATCATTGTCCACAGTACCACTACCATGTTACCACTGTCCACCGTACTACCATCATGTTATCACTGTTCACAGTACCACTACCATGTTACCACTGTCCACAGTACCACAACCATGTTCCCACTGTCCACCCGTCACTTCCCACCATCATGTTATCACTGTTCACAGTACCACACCATGTATCACCCTCCACACACCACCACCATATCATCACCCACCAACCACCCCAACCACTGCCACAGTGCCGCCACCATGTTACCACTGTCCACAGTACCACTACCATGTTATCACTGTCCACAGTACCACTACCATGTTATCACTGTACCCACCCACCACCCACACCCCCCCCCCCCCCCCCCCACAGTACTACCATCATGTTATCACTGCCCACAGTACCGCACCAGACCACCCCCCCCCCCCCCACAGTACCACTACCATGTTACCACTCCGACCGCCACCATGACCACCCCCAGCCCCCCCCCCCCCCCCCCCCCCCCCCCCGCCCACAGTACCACTACTATGTTACCACTGTCCACAGTACCACAACCATGTTACCACTGTCCACAGTACCACTACTATGTTACCACTGTCCACAGTACCACAACCATGTTACCACTGTCCACCGTACTACCATCATGTTATCACTTTTCACAGTGCCGTGGATCAGCAGCACCTCCTCATGGTCATCACCTTGGTAGCACCTGCCACAGCTGCATCACTGACACAGGACCAAACTTGTGCATCCTCATAATGGTCTCTACTGTACCATGCGAGTCTATAACAGGTTTTTTTTCTATCTTTGGGGTCTCTCAGATGCCAGGACCTGGATGCAACACCTACTTCTGCACCCTCTATAGTTACACCCCTGGTACCTCTGCAACAGTGGTACCAGACACAATGCCACTGACAGCTGCCCCCGCGGTATGTGCATAGGGGCCACAAGTCATAAACCTTGAATACTCTGCTCTACTGCAATGGAGGAAAAACCACTGCAGAACTGCATGCTACACTACATGCCCCAGCATGCCATGGTAGAAGGACTACAAGTAGCAGTAGAGAGTGACTAGAAACCACAGCACGACATGGTAAGGAAAGGATACAAGCCCCAACATGCTCTGACACCTGTGCGGGACTCACCCTGGAGCCCAGGACAAGACAGGTCTGTGTCACTGCAGTGTTCATCTCACTGATACATTGTAACAAACTGTAGGAATCTCATGAGGAGGACTAGCACTGATCTGTACAGGGGTGGAGTCTTGCACAGGTTGATATCGCCCATGAGGAGCAGGGCTGATCTAAGCAGGGGCGGAGTCCTGCACAGGTTCACACCACCCAAGAGGAGCAGGGCTGATCTAAGCAGGGGCGGAGTCCTGCACAGGTTCACACCACCCATGAGGAGCAGGGCTGATCTAAGCAGGGGCGGAGTCCTGCACAGGTTCACACCACCCATGAGGAGTATGACTGATGTAAGCAGGGGCGGAGTCCTGCACAGGTTGACACCACCCATGAGGAGCAGGGCTGATGTAAGCAGGGGCGGAGTCCTGCACAGGTTGACACCACCCATGAGGAGCAGGGCTGATCTAAGCAGGGGCGGAGTCCTGCACAGGTTCACACCACCCATGAGGAGCAGGGCTGATCTAAGCAGGGGTGGAGTCCTGCACAGGTTGACACCACCCATGAGGAGCAGGGCTGATGTAAGCAGGGGCGGAGTCCTGCACAGGTTCACACCACCCATGAGGAGCAGGGCTGATGTAAGCAGGGGCGGAGTCCTGCACAGGTTCACACCACCCATGAGGAGCAGGGCTGATCTAAGCAGGGGTGGAGTCCTGCACAGGTTCACACCACCCAAGAGGAGCAGGGCTGATCTAAGCAGGGGCAGAGTCCTGCACAGGTTCACACCACCCATGAGGAGTATGACTGATGTAAGCAGGGGCGGAGTCCTGCACAGGTTGACACCACCCATGAGGAGCAGGGCTGATCTAAGCAGGGGCGGAGTCCTGCACAGGTTCACACCACCCATGAGGAGCAGGGCTGATCTAAGCAGGGGTGGAGTCCTGCACAGGTTCACACCACCCATGAGGAGCAGGGCTGATCTAAGCAGGGGTGGAGTCCTGCACAGGTTCACACCACCCAAGAGGAGCAGGGCTGATGTAAGCAGGGGCGGAGTCCTGCACAGGTTCACACCACCCAAGAGGAGCAGGGCTGAAGAGGGGGGGCCGCCAGGCACACCACCCAAGAGGGCAGGCTGTCTAAGCAGGGGCGAGTCCTGCCAGGTTCCACCACCCAGGGGTGCTGATGTAAGCAGGGGCGGAGTCCTGCACAGGTTCACACCACCCATGAGGAGCAGGGCTGATCTAAGCAGGGGCGGAGTCCTGCACAGGTTCACACCACCCATGAGGAGCAGGGCTGATCTAAGCAGGGGCGGAGTCCTGCACAGGTTCACACCACCCATGAGGAGCAGGGCTGATCTAAGCAGGGGTGGAGTCCTGCACAGGTTGACACCACCCATGAGGAGCAGGGCTGATGTAAGCAGGGGCGGAGTCCTGCACAGGTTCACACCACCCATGAGGAGCAGGGCTGATCTAAGCAGGGGCGGAGTCCTGCACAGGTTCACACCACCCTGAGGAGAGGGCGCAGCAGGGGGGAGCCTGCAGGTCCCACCCATGGGGGGGGGGGGGGAAGCAGGGGCGGAGTCCTGCACAGGTTCACACCACCCATGAGGAGCAGGACTGAGCCATCTTGTAAGGACACAACCCTCTCAAACTCTCTGCCACCATCCCCCTACCTCACTGAATGCCTGACAGCCCTCCTTGTGGCTAACCTGAATCCACACACCCCTTAACATCAGCCGGGGGGGCATCAACTGTAACATTAGTTTTGGGTGCCACAATTGGGTTAGCTGTGCCTCTGTCTCTGCAGCACATATGGTAGTTCCCCATAGGCTCATCCTCCCTGGGTGAGTTGGGGGTATTTGTAAACCTCCACATGGGCACTGAGCGGGGTAAGTGGCCGCTACTATCAGTCACTCTCCTGGATTAACCCTTTATACCTTCTCATCATGGATCAGTTACACAACCCGGTGAATACACAGTGGGCTCGGATAGGACCCTGCACACGACGAATATGATACCCCCTCACCGCACAGTGCCTGACACTACCAGAGCAAGCTGGGGCTTGTAGTCTCTCTAACATGACATGCTGGGGCTTGTAGTATCTCTACCAGAACAAGCTGGGGCTTGTAGTCTCTCCTCCATGTCAAACTGGGGCTTGTAATCTCTCTACCATGGTATGCTGGGGCTTGTAGTCTCCCTACCATGGCATGCTGGGGCTTGTAGTTTTCTCTACCATGGCATGCTGGGGCTTGTAGTCTCTCTACTATGGCATGCTGGGGCTTGTAGTCTCCCTACCATGGCATGCTGGGGCTTGTAGTTTCTCTACTATGGCATGCTGGGGCTTGTAGTTTCTCTACCATGGCATGCTGGGGCTTGTAGTCTCTCTACCATGGCATGCTGGGGCTTGTAGTCTCCCTACCATGGCATCCTGGGGCTTGTAGTCTCCCTACCATGGCATGCTGGGGCTTGTAGTCTCCCTACCATGGCATGCTGGGGCTTGTAGTCTCCCTACCATGGCATGCTGGGGCTTGTAGTCTCTCTACTATGGCATGCTGGGGCTTGTAGTCTCCCTACCATGGCATGCTGGGGCTTGTAGTTTCCACTATGGCTGCTGGGGCGAGTCCGCCTACCATGGCATGCTGGGGTTGTAGCTTGTAGTCTCCCTACCATGGCATGCTGGGGCTTGTAGTCTCTCTACCATGGCATGCTGGGGCTTGTAGTCTCTCTACCATGGCATGCTGGGGCTTGTAGTCTCTCTACCATGGCATCTTGGGGTTTGTAGTCTCCCTACCATGGCATCTTGGGGCTTGTAGTCTCCCTACCATGGCATGCTGGGGCTTGTAGTCTCCCCTTTCAATGGCATAATGGGAAATGCACTTCTATGGAGCAGTTAAATGCATGATATCCCAGTTATGAGAGGAACATGTTGGGAGTTGTAGTCTCTCTATGTCACCACTTTTTAGGACTTAAAGCCCTGTAACAACATCATTAGGACATGCTGGGAGTTGTAGTTCTAAAAAAAAAAAAAAAGTCATAACATGAAAATCTGTACTTACGGTTCAGCGCAGTGCGGACCTTACAATGCCCGTAGGAGAGTGAGGAGTGTGCCCCCTGCAGCAGCCCCAGTGCCCCTGCCAGTAGTCTGTGACTGAGGAGGCAAATGAGAGAGTCCGGCCCTTTAATCCCCAAACATGATTGATGAATTCTTTCATAGGCCAAGTGAATGGAAATGAGTGTGTAAGGAGATTAGAGGCATGTGACCCTCCTGGAGGGCGAGGAATGTCCCTGGGTGACAGCTCCGCACCATGAATAGAGAGCCCAGCATTCCTGAGAACAAGAGCAGCAGCGTGATAGGCCCAGCACATGGAGGGATTACATAGGACTGCAAGTAATATATCCAGTGCTACATAGGACTGCAAGTAATATATCCAGTGCTACATAGGACTGCAAGTAATATATCCAGTGCTACATAGGACTGCAAGTAATATATCTAGTGTTACATAGGACTGCAAGTAATATATCTAGTGTTACATAGGACTGCAAGTAATATATCTAGTGTTACATAGGACTGCAAGTAATATATCTAGTGCTACATAGGACTGCAAGTAATATATCTAGTGTTACATAGGACTGCAAGTAATATATCCAGTGCTACATAGGACTGCAAGTAATATATCCAGTGCTACATAGGACTGCAAGTAATATATCTAGTGCTACATAGGACTGCAAGTAATATATCTAGTGTTACATAGGACTGCAAGTAATATATCTAGTGCTACATAGGACTGCAAGTAATATATCTAGTGCTACATAGGACTGCAAGTAATATATCTAGTGCTACATAGGACTGCAAGTAATATATCTAGTGCTACATAGGACTGCAAGTAATATATCTAGTGTTACATAGGACTGCAAGTAATATATCTAGTGTTACATAGGACTGCAAGTAATATATCTAGTGCTACATAGGACTGCAAGTAATATATCTAGTGTTACATAGGACTGCAAGTAATATATCTAGTGTTACATAGGACTGCAAGTAATATATCTAGTGCTACATAGGACTGCAAGTAATATATCTAGTGCTACATAGGACTGCAAGTAATATATCTAGTGTTACATAGGACTGCAAGTAATATATCTAGTGCTACATAGGACTGCAAGTAATATATCTAGTGCTACATAGGACTGCAAGTAATATATCTAGTGTTACACAGGACTGCAAGTAATATATCTAGTGTTACACAGGACTGCAAGTAATATATCTAGTGTTACATAGGACTGCAAGTAATATATCTAGTGCTACATAGGACTGCAAGTAATATATCTAGTGCTACATAGGACTGCAAGTAATATATCTAGTGCTACATAGGACTGCAAGTAATATATCTAGTGCTTCATAGGACTGCAAGTAATATATCTAGTGTTACATAGGACTGCAAGTAATATATCTAGTGTTACACAGGACTGCAAGTAATATATCCAGTGCTACATAGGACTGCAAGTAATATATCTAGTGTTACATAGGACTGCAAGTAATATATCCAGTGCTACATAGGACTGCAAGTAATATATCTAGTGCTACATAGGACTGCAAGTAATATATCTAGTGCTACATAGGACTGCAAGTAATATATCTAGTGCTACATAGGACTGCAAGTAATATATCTAGTGCTACATAGGACTGCAAGTAATATATCTAGTGTTACATAGGACTGCAAGTAATATATCTAGTGTTACATAGGACTGCAAGTAATATATCTAGTGTTACATAGGACTGCAAGTAATATATCCAGTGCTACATAGGAGTGCAAGTAATATATCTAGTGTTACATAGGACTGCAAGTAATATATCCAGTGCTACATAGGAGTGCAAGTAATATATCTAGTGTTACATAGGACTGCAAGTAATATATCTAGTGCTACATAGGACTGCAAGTAATATATCTAGTGTTACACAGGACTGCAAGTAATATATCTAGTGTTACACAGGACTGCAAGTAATATTTATAGTGTTACACAGGACTGCAAGTAATATATCTAGTGCTACATAGGACTGCAAGCAATATATCTAGTGCTACATAGGACTGCAAGTAATATATCTAGTGTTACATAGGACTGCAAGTAATATATCTAGTGTTACACAGGACTGCAAGTAATATATCCAGTGCTACATAGGACTGCAAGTAATATATCTAGTGCTACATAGGACTGCAAGTAATATATCTAGTGCTACATAGGACTGCAAGTAATATATCTAGTGTTACACAGGACTGCAAGTAATATATCTAGTGCTACATAGGACTGCAAGTAATATATCTAGTGCTACATAGGACTGCAAGCAATATATCTAGTGTTACATAGGACTGCAAGTAATATATCTAGTGCTACATAGGACTGCAAGTAATATATCTAGTGTTACATAGGACTGCAAGTAATATATCTAGTGTTACACAGGACTGCAAGTAATATATCCAGTGCTACATAGGACTGCAAGTAATATATCTAGTGCTACATAGGACTGCAAGTAATATATCTAGTGTTACATAGGACTGCAAGTAATATATCTAGTGTTACATAGGACTGCAAGTAATATATCTAGTGTTACATAGGACTGCAAGTAATATATCTAGTGTTACATAGGACTGCAAGTAATATATCCAGTGCTACATAGGACTGCAAGTAACATATCTAGTGTTACATAGGACTGCAAGTAATATATCTAGTGCTACACAGGACTGCAAGTAATATATCTAGTGTTACATAGGACTGCAAGTAATATATCTAGTGCTACATAGGACTGCAAGTAATATATCTAGTGTTACATAGGACTGCAAGTAATATATCTAGTGCTACATAGGACTGCTAGTAATATATCTAGTGTTACACAGGACTGCAAGTAATATATCTAGTGTTACATAGGACTGCAAGTAATATATCTAGTGTTACATAGGACTGCAAGTAATATATCTAGTGCTACATAGGACTGCAAGTAATATATCCAGTGTTACATAGGACTGCAAGTAATATATCCAGTGTTACATAGGACTGCAAGTAATATATCCAGTGCTACATAGGACTGAAAGTAATATATCCAGTGTTACATAGGACTGCAAGTAATATATCTAGTGTTACACAGGACTGCAAGTAATATATCCAGTGCTACATAGGACTGCAAGTAATATATCCAGTGTTACATAGGACTGCAAGTAATATATCCAGTGTTACATAGGACTGCAAGTAATATATCCAGTGCTACATAGGACTGCAAGTAATATATCCAGTGCTACATAGGACTGCAAGTAATATATCTAGTGTTACACAGGACTGCAAGTAATATATCCAGTGCTACATAGGACTGCAAGTAATATATCTAGTACTACATAGGACTGCAAGTAATATATCCAGTGTTACATAGGACTGCAAGTAATATATCCAGTGCTACATAGGACTGCAAGTAACATATCTAGTGCTACATAGGACTGCAAGTAATATATCCAGTGCTACATAGGACTGCAAGTAATATATCCAGTGTTACATAGGACTGCAAGTAATATATCCAGTGCTACATAGGACTGCAAGTAATATATTTAGTGTTACATAGGACTGCAAGTAATATATCTAGTGCTACATAGGACTGTACTCAGAGAGTTATCACTGTGTTATCTGTGGTGTTACATAGGACTGCAGGTGACATCTACTACATTATCTGTACTCAGAGAGTTATCACTGTGTGTTATCTGTGGTGTTACATAGGACTGCAGGTGACATCTACTACATTATCTGTACTCAGAGAGTTATCACTGTGTTATCTGTGGTGTTACATAGGACTGCAGGTGACATCTACTACATTATCTGTACTCAGAGAGTTATCGCTGTGTTATCTGTGGTGTTACATAGGACTGCAGGTGACACTACTACATTATCTGTACTCAGAGAGTTATCACTGTGTTATCTGTGGTGTTACATAGGACTGCAGGTGACATCTACTACATTATCTGTACTCAGAGAGTTATCACTGTGTTATCTGTGGTGTTACATAGGACTGCAGGTGACATCTACTCCATTATCTGTACTCAGAGAGTTATCACTGTGTTATCTGTGGTGTTACATAGGACTGCAGGTGACACTACTACATTATCTGTACTCAGAGAGTTATCACTGTGTTATCTGTGGTGTTACATAGGACTGCAGGTGACACTACTACATTACCTGTACTCAGAGAGTTATCACTGTGTTATCTGTGGTGTTACATAGGACTGCAGGTGACATCTACTACATTATCTGTACTCAGAGAGTTATCACTGTGTTATCTGTGGTGTTACATAGGACTGCAGGTGACATCTACTACATTATCTGTACTCAGAGAGTTATCACTGTGTTATCTGTGGTGTTACATAGGACTGCAGGTGACATCTACTACATTATCTGTACTCAGAGAGTTATCACTGTGTGTTATCTGTGGTGTTACATAGGACTGCAGGTGACATCTACTACATTATCTGTACTCAGAGAGTTATCACTGTGTTATCTGTGGTGTTACATAGGACTGCAGGTGACATCTACTACATTATCTGTACTCAGAGAGTTATCGCTGTGTTATCTGTGGTGTTACATAGGACTGCAGGTGACACCTACTACATTATCTGTACTCAGAGAGTTATCACTGTGTTATCTGTGGTGTTACATAGGACTGCAGGTGACATCTACTACATTATCTGTACTCAGAGAGTTATCACTGTGTTATCTGTGGTGTTACATAGGACTGCAGGTGACATCTACTCCATTATCTGTACTCAGAGAGTTATCACTGTGTTATCTGTGGTGTTACATAGGACTGCAGGTGACACTACTACATTATCTGTACTCAGAGAGTTATCACTGTGTTATCTGTGGTGTTACATAGGACTGCAGGTGACACCTACTACATTACCTGTACTCAGAGAGTTATCACTGTGTTATCTGTGGTGTTACATAGGACTGCAGGTGACATCTACTACATTATCTGTACTCAGAGAGTTATCACTGTGTTATCTGTGGTGTTACATAGGACTGCAGGTGACATCTACTACATTATCTGTACTCAGAGAGTTATCACTGTGTTATCTGTGGTGTTACATAGGACTGCAGGTGACATCTACTACATTATCTGTACTCAGAGAGTTATCACTGTGTGTTATCTGTGGTGTTACATAGGACTGCAGGTGACATCTACTACATTATCTGTACTCAGAGAGTTATCACTGTGTTATCTGTGGTGTTACATAGGACTGCAGGTGACATCTACTACATTATCTGTACTCAGAGAGTTATCGCTGTGTTATCTGTGGTGTTACATAGGACTGCAGGTGACACCTACTACATTATCTGTACTCAGAGAGTTATCACTGTGTTATCTGTGGTGTTACATAGGACTGCAGGTGACATCTACTACATTATCTGTACTCAGAGAGTTATCACTGTGTTATCTGTGGTGTTACATAGGACTGCAGGTGACATCTACTCCATTATCTGTACTCAGAGAGTTATCACTGTGTTATCTGTGGTGTTACATAGGACTGCAGGTGACACTACTACATTATCTGTACTCAGAGAGTTATCACTGTGTTATCTGTGGTGTTACATAGGACTGCAGGTGACACTACTACATTACCTGTACTCAGAGAGTTATCACTGTGTTATCTGTGGTGTTACATAGGACTGCAGGTGACATCTACTACATTATCTGTACTCAGAGAGTTATCACTGTGTTATCTGTGGTGTTACATAGGACTGCAGGTGACATCTACTACATTATCTGTACTCAGAGAGTTATCACTGTGTTATCTGTGGTGTTACATAGGACTGCAGGTGACATCTACTACATTATCTGTACTCAGAGAGTTATCACTGTGTGTTATCTGTGGTGTTACATAGGACTGCAGGTGACATCTACTACATTATCTGTACTCAGAGAGTTATCACTGTGTTATCTGTGGTGTTACATAGGACTGCAGGTGATATCTACTACATTATCTGTACTCAGAGTTATCACTGTGTGTTATCTGTGGTGTTACATAGGACTGCAGGTGACATCTACTACATTATCTGTACTCAGAGAGTTATCACTGTGTTATCTGTGGTGTTACATAGGACTGCAGGTGACATCTACTACATTATCTGTACTCAGAGAGTTATCACTGTGTTATCTGTGGTGTTACATAGGACTGCAGGTGACACTACTACATTATCTGTACTCAGAGAGTTATTACTGTGTTATCTGTGGTGTTACATAGGACTGCAGGTGACATCTACTACATTATCTGTACTCAGAGAGTTATCACTGTGTTATCTGTGGTGTTACATAGGACTGCAGGTGACATCTACTACATTATCTGTACTCAGAGAGTTATCACTGTGTTATCTGTGGTGTTACATAGGACTGCAGGTGACACTACTACATTATCTGTACTCAGAGAGTTATTACTGTGTTATCTGTGGTGTTACATAGGACTGCAGGTGACATCTACTACATTATCTGTACTCAGAGAGTTATCACTGTGTTATCTGTGGTGTTACATAGGACTGCAGGTGATATATACTACATTACCTGTACTCAGAGAGTTATCACTGTGTTATCTGTGGTGTTACATAGGACTGCAGGTGACATCTACTACATTATCTGTACTCAGAGAGTTATCACTGTGTTATCTGTGGTGTTACATAGGACTGCAGGTGACACTACTACATTATCTGTACTCAGAGAGTTATCACTGTGTTATCTGTGGTGTTACATAGGACTGCAGGTGATATATACTACATTACCTGTACTCAGAGAGTTATCACTGTGTTATCTGTGGTGTTACATAGGACTGCAGGTGACACTACTACATTATCTGTACTCAGAGGGTTATCACTGTGTGTTATCTGTGGTGTTACATAGGACTGCAGGTGACATCTACTACATTATCTGTACTCAGAGGGTTATCACTGTGTGTTATCTGTGGTGTTACATAGGACTGCAGGTGACATCTACTACATTATCTGTACTCAGAGAGTTATCACTGTGTTATCTGTGGTGTTACATAGGACTGCAGGTGATATATACTACATTATCTGTACTCAGAGAGTTATCACTGTGTGTTACCTGTGGTGTTACATAGGACTGCAGGTGACACTACTACATTATCTGTACTCAGAGAGTTATCACTGTGTTATCTGTGGTGTTACATAGGACTGCAGGTGACATCTACTACATTATCTGTACTCAGAGAGTTATCACTGTGTTATCTGTGGTGTTACATAGGACTGCAGGTGACACTACTACATTATCTGTACTCAGAGAGTTATCACTGTGTTATCTGTGGTGTTACATAGGACTGCAGGTGACATCTACTACATTATCTGTACTCAGAGAGTTATCACTGTGTTATCTGTGGTGTTACATAGGACTGCAGGTGACACCTACTACATTATCTGTACTCAGAGAGTTATCACTGTGTTATCTGTGGTGTTACATAGGACTGCAGGTGACACCTACTACATTACCTGTACTCAGAGAGTTATCACTGTGTTATCTGTGGTGTTACATAGGACTGCAGGTGACATCTACTACATTATCTGTACTCAGAGAGTTATCACTGTGTTATCTGTGGTGTTACATAGGACTGCAGGTGACACTACTACATTATCTGTACTCAGAGAGTTATCACTGTGTTATCTGTGGTGTTACATAGGACTGCAGGTGACACCTACTACATTATCTGTACTCAGAGAGTTATCACTGTGTTATCTGTGGTGTTACATAGGACTGCAGGTGACATCTACTACATTATCTGTACTCAGAGAGTTATCACTGTGTTATCTGTGGTGTTACATAGGACTGCAGGTGACATCTACTACATTATCTGTACTCAGAGAGTTATCACTGTGTTATCTGTGGTGTTACATAGGACTGCAGGTGACACCTACTACATTATCTGTACTCAGAGAGTTATCACTGAGTTATCTGTGGTGTTACATAGGACTGCAGGTGACATCTACTACATTATCTGTACTCAGAGAGTTATCACTGTGTTATCTGTGGTGTTACATAGGACTGCAGGTGACACTACTACATTACCTGTACTCAGAGAGTTATCACTGTGTGTTATCTGTGGTGTTACATAGGACTGCAGGTGACATCTACTACATTATCTGTACTCAGAGAGTTATCACTGTGTTATCTGTGGTGTTACATAGGACTGCAGGTGACATCTACTACATTATCTGTACTCAGAGAGTTATCACAGTGTTATCTGTGGTGTTACATAGGACTGCAGGTGACACCTACTACATTATCTGTACTCAGAGAGTTATCACTGTGTGTTATCTGTGGTGTTACATAGGACTGCAGGTGACATCTACTACATTATCTGTACTCAGAGAGTTATCACTGTGTTATCTGTGGTGTTACATAGGACTGCAGGTGACATCTACTACATTATCTGTACTCAGAGAGTTATCACTGTGTTATCTGTGGTGTTACATAGGACTGCAGGTGACATCTACTACATTATCTGTACTCAGAGAGTTATCACTGTGTTATCTGTGGTGTTACATAGGACTGCAGGTGACACCTACTACATTATCTGTACTCAGAGAGTTATCACTGAGTTATCTGTGGTGTTACATAGGACTGCAGGTGACATCTACTACATTATCTGTACTCAGAGAGTTATCACTGTGTTATCTGTGGTGTTACATAGGACTGCAGGTGACATCTACTACATTACCTGTACTCAGAGAGTTATCACTGTGTGTTATCTGTGGTGTTACATAGGACTGCAGGTGACATCTACTACATTATCTGTACTCAGAGAGTTATCACTGTGTTATCTGTGGTGTTACATAGGACTGCAGGTGACATCTACTACATTATCTGTACTCAGAGAGTTATCACAGTGTTATCTGTGGTGTTACATAGGACTGCAGGTGACACCTACTACATTATCTGTACTCAGAGAGTTATCACTGTGTGTTATCTGTGGTGTTACATAGGACTGCAGGTGACATCTACTACATTATCTGTACTCAGAGAGTTATCACTGTGTTATCTGTGGTGTTACATAGGACTGCAGGTGACATCTACTACATTATCTGTACTCAGAGAGTTATCACTGTGTTACCTGTGGTGTTACATAGGACTGCAGGTGACATCTACTACATTATCTGTACTCAGACAGTTATCACTGTGTGTTATCTGTGGTGTTACATAGGACTGCAGGTGACATCTACTACATTATCTGTACTCAGAGAGTTATCACTGTGTTATCTGTGGTGTTACATAGGACTGCAGGTGACATCCTACTACATTATCTGTACTCAGAGAGTTATCACTGTGTTATCTGTGGTGTTACATAGGACTGCAGGTGACATCTACTACATTATCTGTACTCAGACAGTTATCACTGTGTGTTATCTGTGGTGTTACATAGGACTGCAGGTACTCCATTCTGTGTGTTATCTGTGGTGTCTCCCCCTTTAGTCACGGTAATGGGGGCCATCAGTGATTATGTACATAGAGGGCCCCTGGTCATGATATAATTGACCCCCTTCCTCTCCTCTGGCGCCCCCACAAGTAAAGCTTTCCCTTCTTGTACAATGTTATTCCCGGCGGTTCCGCAGACTTAATAGCTCTGTCTGTGATAAAATATTTAAGCGGCTTTTAGTTGTGAAGATCGCAGAATGTGGACACATCCACCGGTCACCAAAGAGCGGGCGTGATTAATGGGGGCGAGACGAGGGGCAGAGATCTCATCTGGAATCATCTGGGATTCTCTGTTCTATGGACAAATTCACATTAACCCATCAGAAGTCCAATGCTATCCCAACCCCCGCCCTCTGTGGGGGCCCAAGAGCCCAGCAAGAAGCCCTGGAGGACATAAAGGCGCCATTCCCCAGGCCAGGCGTGGGCAGGGGGGTCAGCGAAGAGTTCAGTGACAGTGGTTTATGTGCAGGACCTCCATATGATGGCGCAGAACCTTCAGTGAAGGCGGACCCCGCACACACTCACCCGTCAGAATCTGGTAATCTGGAACTTCACTAAGCTGAAGACTAACCCCTAAAACTACAGGAGAGTCTCAATACACTGAGAACATGTAATCCCAATGTGATCTGGACCAAGGAGGGTCCTCCAAGTGCTGCCGCTCATCGCAGCCGGACGCCTCCTGCTAAATACCACATGGAGAGGGTTTGGTACAATGTGAGGCAGCGTCATGTCAAGCAACTGGACAGACGTACGAGTGTTGTCCTACCGGTGATCTGTGTGAACACGTGTCTACCAGTATGAATACCTCTTTATTGACCCAGCTCTGAAGCCTCTTCCGACAGTCAGGAGACTGAGTACTGTCCTCACTGAAGGTCTGAGGAATGAGGCGACCTACAGCCAAGGAAAAGCGGTAGAGACAAGATTCATCCCCAGTACAGTACGACCACTGTAATACCGGTCACCCCAGGTACAGTACAACCGCTGTGATACCGGTCACTCCAGGTACAGTACAACCGCTGTGATAGTGGTCACCCCAGGTACAGTACGACCACTGTGATACCGGTCACCCCAGGTACAGTACAACCGCTGTGATACCGGTCACCCCAGGTACAGTACGACCACTGTGATACCGGTCACCCCAGGTACAGTACAACCACTATAATACCGGTCACCCCAGGTACAGTACGACCACTATAATACCGGTCACCCCAGGTACATTACGACCACTGTGATACCGGTCACCCCAGGTACAGTACAACCACTGTGATACCGGTCACCCCAGGTACAGTACAACCACTGTGATACCGGTCACCCCAGGTACAGTACGACCACTGTGATACCGGTCACCCCAGGTACAGTATGACCACTGTGATACCGGTCACCCCAGGTACAGTACGACCACTGTGATACCGGTCACCCCAGGTACAGTACAACCACTGTGATACCGGTCACCCCAGGTACAGTACAACCGCTGTGATACCGGTTACCCCAGGTACAGTACAACCACTATAATACCGGTCACCCCAGGTACAGTACAACCGCTGTGATACCGGTCACCCCAGGTACAGTACGACCACTGTGATACCGGTCACCCCAGGTACAGTACAACCACTATAATACCGGTCACCCCAGGTACAGTACGACCACTATAATACCGGTCACCCCAGGTACAGTACGACCACTGTGATACCGGTCACCCCAGGTACAGTACAACCACTGTGATACCGGTCACCCCAGGTACAGTACGACCACTGTGATACCGGTCACCCCAGGTACAGTACGACCACTGTGATACCGGTCACCCCAGGTACAGTACGACCACTGTGATACCGGTCACCCCAGGTACAGTACAACCACTGTGATACCGGTCACCCCAGGTACAGTACAACCACTATAATACCGGTCACCCCAGGTACAGTACAACCGCTGTGATACCGGTCACCCCAGGTACAGTACAACCGCTGTGATACCGGTCACCCCAGGTACAGTACAACCACTATAATACCGGTCACCCCAGGTACAGTACGACCACTGTGATACCGGTCACCCCAGGTACAGTACAACCACTGTGATACCGGTCACCCCAGGTACAGTACAACCACTATAATACCGGTCACCCCAGGTACAGTACGACCACTGTGATACCGGTCACCCAAGATACAGTACAACTACTATAATACCGGTCACCCCAGGTACAGTACGACCACTGTGATACCGGTCACCCCAGGTACAGTACAACCGCTGTGATACCGGTCACCCCAGGTACAGTACAACCGCTGTGATAGCGGTCACCCCAGGTACAGTACAACCGCTGTGATAGCGGTCACCCCAGGTACAGTACAACCGCTGTGATACCGGTCACCCCAGGTACAGTACAACCACTATAATACCGGTCACCCCAGGTACAGTACGACCACTGTGATACCGGTCACCCCAGATACAGTACAACTACTATAATACCGGTCACCCCAGGTACAGTACGACCACTGTGATACCGGTCACCCCAGGTACAGTACAACCGCTGTGATAGCGGTCACCCCAGGTACAGTACAACCGCTGTGATACCGGTCACCCCAGGTACAGTACAACCGCTGTGATAGCGGTCACCCCAGGTACAGTACGACCACTGTGATACCGGTCACCCCAGGTACAGTACAACCACTATAATACCGGTCACCCCAGGTACAGTATGACCACTATAATACCGGTCACCCCAGGTACAGTACGACCACTGTGATACCGGTCACCCCAGGTACAGTACGACCACTGTGATACCGGTCACCCCAGGTACAGTACGACCACTGTGATACCGGTCACCCCAGGTACAGTACGACCACTGTGATACCGGTCACCCCAGGTACAGTACAACCACTGTGATACCGGTCACCCCAGGTACAGTACGACCACTGTGATACCGGTCACCCCAGGTACAGTATGACCACTGTGATACCGGTCACCCCAGGTACAGTACGACCACTGTGATACCGGTCACCCCAGGTACAGTACGACCACTGTGATACCGGTCACCCCAGGTACAGTACAACCACTGTGATACCGGTCACCCCAGGTACAGTACAACCACTATAATACCGGTCACCCCAGGTACAGTACAACCGCTGTGATACCGGTCACCCCAGGTACAGTACAACCGCTGTGATACCGGTCACCCCAGGTACAGTACAACCACTATAATACCGGTCACCCCAGGTACAGTACGACCACTGTGATACCGGTCACCCCAGATACAGTACAACTACTATAATACCGGTCACCCCAGGTACAGTACGACCACTGTGATACCGGTCACTCCAGGTACAGTACAACCGCTGTGATAGTGGTCACCCAAGGTACAGTACGACCACTGTGATACCGGCCACCCCAGGTACAGTACAACCGCTGTGATACCGGTCACCCCAGGTACAGTACGACCACTGTGATACCGGTCACCCCAGGTACAGTACGACCACTGTGATACCGGTCACCCCAGGTACAGTACAACCACTATAATACCGATCACCCCAGGTACAGTACGACCACTATAATACCGGTCACCCCAGGTACAGTACGACCACTGTGATACCGGTCACCCCAGGTACAGTACAACCACTGTGATACCGGTCACCCCAGGTACAGTACAACCACTGTGATACCGGTCACCCCAGGTACAGTACGACCACTGTGATACCGGTCACCCCAGGTACAGTACGACCACTGTGATACCGGTCACCCCAGGTACAGTACGACCACTGTGATACCGGTCACCCCAGGTACAGTACAACCGCTGTGATACCGGTCACCCCAGGTACAGTACAACCGCTGTGATAGCGGTCACCCCAGGTACAGTACAACCGCTGTGATAGCGGTCACCCCAGGTACAGTACAACCGCTGTGATAGCGGTCACCCCAGGTACAGTACGACCACTGTGATACCGGTCACCCCAGGTACAGTACGACCACTATAATACCGGTCACCCCAGGTACAGTACGACCACTGTGATACCGGTCACCCCAGGTACAGTACGACCACTGTGATACCGGTCACCCCAGGTACAGTACGACCACTATGATAGCGGTCACCCCAGGTACAGTACGACCACTGTGATACCGGTCACCCCAGGTACAGTACAACCACTATAATACCGGTCACCCCAGGTACAGTACGACCACTGTAATACCGGTCACCCCAGGTACAGTACAACCGCTGTGATACCGGTTACCCCAGGTACAGTACAACCACTGTGATACCGGTCACCCCAGGTACAGTACAACCACTATAATACCGGTCACCCCCAGGTACAGTACAACCACTGTGATACCGGTCACCCCAGGTACAGTACGACCACTGTGATACCGGTCACCCCAGGTACAGTACAACCGCTGTGATACCGGTCACCCCAGGTACAGTACAACCACTATAATACCGGTCACCCCCAGGTACAGTACAACCACTGTGATACCAAGCACCCCAGGTACAGTACGACCACTGTGATACCGGTCACCCCAGGTACAGTACGACCACTGTGATACCGGTCACCCCAGGTACAGTACAACCGCTGTGATAGCGGTCACCCCAGGTACAGTACGACCACTGTGATACCGGTCACCCCAGGTACAGTACAACCGCTGTGATAGCGGTCACCCCAGGTACAGTACGACCACTGTGATACCGGTCACCCCAGGTACAGTACAACCACTATAATACCGGTCACCCCAGGTACAGTACGACCACTGTAATACCGGTCACCCCAGGTACAGTACAACCGCTGTGATACCGGTTACCCCAGGTACAGTACAACCACTGTGATACCGGTCACCCCAGGTACAGTACAACTACTATAATACCGGTCACCCCCAGGTACAGTACAACCACTGTGATACCAGGCACCCCAGGTACAGTACAACCACTGTGATACCAGTCACCCTAGGTACAGTACAACCACTGTGATAGCGGTCACCCCAGGTACAGTACGACCACTGTGATACCGGTCACCCCAGGTACAGTACAACCACTGTGATACCGGTTACCCCAGGTACAGTACAACCACTGTGATACCGGTTACCCCAGATACAGTACAACCGCTGTGATACCGGTCACCCCAGGTACAGTACGACCACTGTGATACCGGTCACCCCCAGGTACAGTACGACCACTGTGATACCGATCACCCCAGATACAGTACAACCACTATAATACCGGTTACCCCAGGTACAGTACGACCACTGTGATACCGGTCACCCCAGATACAGTACAACCACTATAATACCGGTCACCCCAGGTACAGTACGACCACTGTGATACCGGTCACCCCAGGTACAGTACAACCACTGTGATACCGGTCACCCCAGGTACAGTACAACCACTATAATACCGGTCACCCCAGGTACAGTACGACCACTGTGATACCGGTCACCCAAGATACAGTACAACTACTATAATACCGGTCACCCCAGGTACAGTACGACCACTGTGATACCGGTCACCCCAGGTACAGTACAACCGCTGTGATAGCGGTCACCCCAGGTACAGTACAACCGCTGTGATAGCGGTCACCCCAGGTACAGTACAACCGCTGTGATACCGGTCACCCCAGGTACAGTACAACCGCTGTGATACCGGTCACCCCAGGTACAGTACAACCACTATAATACCGGTCACCCCAGGTACAGTACAACCGCTGTGATAGCGGTCACCCCAGGTACAGTACAACCGCTGTGATACCGGTCACCCCAGGTACAGTACAACCACTGTGATACCGGTCACCCCAGGTACAGTACAACCACTATAATACCGGTCACCCCAGGTACAGTACGACCACTGTGATACCGGTCACCCCAGATACAGTACAACTACTATAATACCGGTCACCCCAGGTACAGTACGACCACTGTGATACCGGTCACCCCAGGTACAGTACAACCGCTGTGATACCGGTCACCCCAGGTACAGTACAACCGCTGTGATAGCGGTCACCCCAGGTACAGTACAACCACTGTGATACCGGTCACCCCAGGTACAGTACAACCGCTGTGATAGCGGTCACCCCAGGTACAGTACGACCACTGTGATACCGGTCACCCCAGGTACAGTACAACCACTATAATACCGGTCACCCCAGGTACAGTACGACCACTGTGATACCGGTCACCCCAGGTACAGTACAACCGCTGTGATACCGGTCACCCCAGGTACAGTACAACCGCTGTGATAGCGGTCACCCCAGGTACAGTACAACCGCTGTGATAGCGGTCACCCCAGGTACAGTACAACCGCTGTGATAGCGGTCACCCCAGGTACAGTACGACCACTGTGATACCGGTCACCCCAGGTACAGTACGACCACTATAATACCGGTCACCCCAGGTACAGTACGACCACTGTGATACCGGTCACCCCAGGTACAGTACGACCACTGTGATACCGGTCACCCCAGGTACAGTACGACCACTATGATAGCGGTCACCCCAGGTACAGTACGACCACTGTGATACCGGTCACCCCAGGTACAGTACAACCACTATAATACCGGTCACCCCAGGTACAGTACGACCACTGTAATACCGGTCACCCCAGGTACAGTACAACCGCTGTGATACCGGTTACCCCAGGTACAGTACAACCACTGTGATACCGGTCACCCCAGGTACAGTACAACCACTATAATACCGGTCACCCCCAGGTACAGTACAACCACTGTGATACCGGTCACCCCAGGTACAGTACGACCACTGTGATACCGGTCACCCCAGGTACAGTACAACCGCTGTGATACCGGTCACCCCAGGTACAGTACAACCACTATAATACCGGTCACCCCCAGGTACAGTACAACCACTGTGATACCAAGCACCCCAGGTACAGTACGACCACTGTGATACCGGTCACCCCAGGTACAGTACGACCACTGTGATACCGGTCACCCCAGGTACAGTACAACCGCTGTGATAGCGGTCACCCCAGGTACAGTACGACCACTGTGATACCGGTCACCCCAGGTACAGTACAACCGCTGTGATAGCGGTCACCCCAGGTACAGTACGACCACTGTGATACCGGTCACCCCCAGGTACAGTACAACCACTATAATACCGGTCACCCCAGGTACAGTACGACCACTGTAATACCGGTCACCCCAGGTACAGTACAACCGCTGTGATACCGGTTACCCCAGGTACAGTACAACCACTGTGATACCGGTCACCCCAGGTACAGTACAACTACTATAATACCGGTCACCCCCAGGTACAGTACAACCACTGTGATACCAGGCACCCCAGGTACAGTACGACCACTGTGATACCATTCACCCCAGGTACAGTACAACCACTGTGATACCAGTCACCCTAGGTACAGTACAACCACTGTGATAGCGGTCACCCCAGGTACAGTACGACCACTGTGATAACGGTCACCCCAGGTACAGTACAACCGCTGTGATACCGGTTACCCCAGGTACAGTACAACCACTGTGATACCGGTTACCCCAGATACAGTACAACCGCTGTGATACCGGTCACCCCAGGTACAGTACGACCACTGTGATACCGGTCACCCCCAGGTACAGTACGACCACTGTGATACCGGTCACCCCAGATACAGTACAACCACTATAATACCGGTTACCCCAGGTACAGTACGACCACTGTGATACCGGTCACCCCAGATACAGTACAACCACTATAATACCGGTTACCCCAGGTACAGTACAACCACTGTGATACCGGTCACCCCAGGTACAGTACAACCGCTGTGATAGCGGTCACCCCAGGTACAGTACGACCACTGTGATACCGGTCACCTCTGGCACAGTAAATACCACTTTATAGCCCCCCACATACCACTGCCCCATAACACGGCGGCCATGTTTTCCTCTCTTTCAGTCTCTATCATCACCTCTATAATTATAGTATCAGATATCGACAACTCTCTATGTTCAGAGGGCACAGGGAGTGATGTCCGGCTGCCACCTATTGTCCTGCCATTGGTCACCTGACCATCTGCTTCTTGGAAAGTCAACTAATTATCCTAGAGAGATTAATGACGCCAAGAAGTGTAACTGATCCCTGACCATAATCCCTGCATTTCAAGTGATTTGCATGCCACATATCAGCTGGTGGGCGCAGGAGGAGGAGGAAGGTAAGTGACATTACTGGACTGCTGAAAGGGGATAACTCAGCTAATCCAGCCTCCTGAGAGTAATAAGGAAGTATACCGGATTATCAGAGTAATAAGGAAGTATACCGGATTATCAGTAATAAGGAAGTATACCGGATTATCAGAGTAATAAGGAAGTATACTGGATTATCAGAGTAATAAGGAAGTATACCGGATTATCAGTAATAAGGAAGTATACTGGATTATCAGTAATAAAGAAGTATACCGGATTATCAGTAATAAGGAAGTATACCGGATTATCAGTAATAAGGAAGTATACTGGATTATCACAGTAATAAGGAAGTATACCGGATTATCAGTAATAAGGAAATATACTGGATTATCAGTAATAAGGAAGTATACTGGATTATCAGTAATAAAGAAGTATACCGGATTATCAGAGTAATAAGGAAGTATACTGGATTATCAGTAATAAAGAAGTATACCGGATTATCAGTAATAAGGAAGTATACCGGATTATCAGTAATAAGGAAGTATACTGGATTATCAGTAATAAGGAAGTATACCGGATTATCAGTAATAAGGAAGTATACCGGATTATCAGAGTAATAAGGAAGTATACCGGATTATCAGTAATAAGGAAGTATACTGGATTATTAGTAATAAGGAAGTATACTGGATTATCAGAGTAATAAGGAAGTATACCGGATTATCAGTAATATGGAAGTATACCGGATTATCAGAGTAATAAGGAAGTATACCGGATTATCAGTAATAAGGAAGTATACTGGATTATCAGTAATAAGGAAGTATACCGGATTATCAGTAATATGGAAGTATACCGGATTATCAGTAATAAGGAAGTATACCGGATTATCAGAGTAATAAGGAAGTATACCGGATTATCAGAGTAATAAGGAAGTATACTGGATTATCAGAGTAATAAGGAAGTATACCGGATTATTAGTAATAAGGACGTATACCGGATTATCAGTAATAAGGAAGTATACCGGATTATCAGAGTAATAAGGAAGTATACTGGATTATCAGAGTAATAAGGAAGTATACTGGATTATCAGTAATAAGGAAGTATACTGGATTATCAGTAATAAGGAAGTATACCGGATTATCAGTAATAAGGAAGTATACCGGATTATTAGTAATAAGGAAGTATACCGGATTATCAGTAATAAGGAAGTATACCGGATTATCAGAGTAATAAGGAAGTATACCGGATTATCAGTAATAAGGAAGTATACTGGATTATCAGTAATAAGGAAGTATACCGGATTATTAGTAATAAGGAAGTATACCGGATTATTAGTAATAAGGAAGTATACCAGATTATCAGTAATAAGGAAGTATACCGGATTATCAGAGTAATAAGGAAGTATACCGGATTATCAGTAATAAGGAAGTATACCGGATTATCAGAGTAATAAGGAAGTATACCGGATTATCAGTAATAAGGAAGTATACCGGATTATCAGTAATAAGGAAGTATACCGGATTATCAGTAATAAGGAAGTATACCGGATTATCAGAGTAATAAGGAAGTATACTGGATTATCAGAGTAATAAGGAAGTATACCGGATTATCAGTAATAAGGAAGTATACTGGATTATCAGAGTAATAAGGAAGTATACTGGATTATCAGTAATAAGGAAGTATACTGGATTATCAGAGTAATAAGGAAGTATACTGGATTATCAGTAATAAGGAAGTATACTGGATTATCAGAGTAATAAGGAAGTATACCGGATTATTAGTAATAAGGAAGTATACCGGATTATCAGAGTAATAAGGAAGTATACCGGATTATCAGAGTCATAAGGAAGTATACCGGATTATCAGTAATAAGGAAGTATACTGGATTATCAGAGTAATAAGGACGTATACCGGATTATTAGTAATAAGGAAGTATACCGGATTATCAGAGTAATAAGGAAGTATACCGGATTATCAGTAATAAGGAAGTATACTGGATTATCAGAGTAATAAGGACGTATACCGGATTATTAGTAATAAGGAAGTATACCGGATTATCAGAGTAATAAGGAAGTATACCGGATTATCAGAGTCATAAGGAAGTATACCGGATTATCAGAGTCATAAGGAAGTATACCGGATTATCAGAGTCATAAGGAAGTATACTGGATTATCAGAATAGTATTGGAGTATTGCAGATTATCAGAACAGTATTGGGGTATGCCGGATTATCAGAATAGTATTGGAGTATTGCGGATTATCAGAACAGTATTGGGGTATGCCGGATTATCAGAATAGTATTGGAGTATTGCG